>VBVQ01000168.1:0-82400 GCA_011636635.1 Tetramorium simillimum | reverse complement strand
CCCCGAGCCCCCGCCGCCTCCGTAAATCCGACCGATGAAGACCGGACGCAAAGCGAAAAGAATCCGGCCGCGATATACCGTGGAAATGCCCTCCGCCGCGCCGAGTGTTCGCCCTTCCGCGAGGCGGCCCCCGAGATCGCCAGCGCAGCTAATTCGAACGTAAAATTAGACTTTCGAGTCGACTTCTCGGGCACTCGCCGTAAAGCGTTACAAGCCTCGCCGCGGCTGCAGTCGGGCCGAGATTAAAACTTTCTCGAGTTTCCACCGCGCGGACCGTCTCCCCCGCCGGCTCCGCGCGCGCATGCTGTCCGCGCTCGTTAAAAGTTTTCCCCGGGAAAGCTACGGTGTCTTAACGCATATAAATGGATCCGCGTCTCGCGAATGGGGCATCTTAATAACGAGCCGGTCATTTGTATCAGTCAGATCCTCGTTTTTTCGCCTTCCACGTTGTTTAGGGCGACATCGCCCGCGCCGGTTCTTAATATTCCGCTCGTGAAATCCCCTGTCGATAGTATCGAAATTAAAGTTCAGAGATGCGAAGAGCGTCCAGCTGCCACTTGGAATAAACGGGCTCTAAACGCCGTAGATTTTTTCAGCATACTTGAATTTAAATAATTATGATTAACTCATTAATCGTAACACTTAACAGAGAGCGTCCGCGATGTGTGCGCGTGAAGCGCATGGGCAGTGTGGAATTTCCATAGACAAATCGAAAATTACTTAACGCGCGCGCTCTATATCGAAGCAGCTCGCGTGAAGCTCATATTGCAAGCTTGTTCTGCGCGACTGCAAAGTTTATTTATGCTCTCGTGCGAAGTGAGCCGAATGGCTAGCGTGCTCGTGATAAAGCAGTCGGTGCGCATTTAATCAACGCTTTGCTCCTCTATCACAGCTTCGGTGGTATGAGCTATCCGAGATATTGATAATCGGCGCTATGGCGATCTGGTGATTGATCAAAATTCGCGCTGCAAAAGTCAAGAGAAACCCTTACATTTGCGCCTTCTTGCGAGAGAGTAATTATCGCTTTTCGATTTCGATGAATACGAGAATGTTATTGAAGAAATAATTGCTGTAAGTAACTTTTGTTCTAGCACTTTTAATGTTTTTTTTTAACTGTTAATCCTTTTACCGACAAGAAGAGTAATGAAATTTATCTGGAGCAATTTCTCCATTTTATTTTAATGTTCAAGAAAATTACTTGCCTAATATTAAAATCTGTATAATAGAAGAGCTTGTATAAATAGCATAAATAATCGTTGAAATATCTTATCTTTTTTAATATCTATTTTTTTATATCAGAAATACATTAAAAGCACAAAAAATATATCATTAACGTAATGTGTAAAAAAAATACGATTTCACATTGTTAAAAGAGAAAATCGGATCATTAGAAGTCAATTTAAGTGGCAGTAATTTAAATGAGAGAACACCGATTTTATGAGAACCATATGTGTACACGGGCGCACAAGTGCGCGCGTGTTTGCGGGTACGATACCAGGTAATTACTTAAAGTATTACGCCTCGCCAACAATGCGACAGCGCCGACGAAATCTTGGAAAGAGAAATGGTTATTGGGGAAACGTTAGCTCTGGGGTTGTGTAATACACTCGGTACTCTGCGAGAAGAGATGTTTACCAAACGGCAGTGAAATATTGCAACTTGCGGGGGAAGGCGCGCGGAGCCGACCTCGGGTGGGCTGGTGGACCTAAGCCCCCGCTTCCTTGGTTTCGACAATATTGGTTTTCGGACTTTCTCGAATCCGGACTTTCCCGAGCAAACAAATCTCCGCCGGCCGCGACCGCGTGCTATTTTTTTAACCCAAGTGTCGATGCTTACTAACGAGCACATTGGTATTTTAGATTTCCGAAAGACATTCGGAACATGTGTCAAATACAAAAATATTTACAATCTATAAATATTAAAAAAGAAAATTATTTAAAAGTTATTCAATAATTTTGATAATAAATAATATATAATGTACAGTTATATTTAAATTATTCATATTCTTCGCTATATTAATCATAGCGTATTGCATTAATAATTCAAATTCAATATAAAATTGTAGTAAACACGTTGAACGCATAAATATGTTCAATGCGTAGTCAACGTAGTTATTTTGCAGCATTACTAAAAAAAATTCAATTAAAAATACTTTTTACTTCAAAATATCCCATTTGAGAATTTTTGATAGAACGCTGACGAATCTTTCTCGAAATTGCTTTCTTGCGTATAATTCGTTTCAATCGTGGGGAGGAAACAGTTATATAACCGAAGAGAGATATTGCACCATTCGACAGGATTTTAAGGTCCATGTAAGAACTCACTTCGAAATCTATGTCCAATCTTTATCCCGGCCGTTACCATCAAAATGTCGCGGTCAACAATGAAGAGGATGAGTCAATAAAGTGGGAGAACAAAGAGATGATAACAAAGGACTTTCTTGAAAGACAAATAACTTTAGTAATAAAATAGCGGCTCGTAACGTGGAGGGCCATCTTTACAAAGAATTCGCATGTACTTAAAGTTTAAACGAAAAGAAGACGACAAGAGGGCAAAAGTATCTCGAGATATCAAACGTAGTAGGAAGTGAAAAACACATTGAGGCAAACATCATCATTTTTATGATGTGCTTCGTTTCATGTGCAACATTTTCCATTAATTGAATTTCATAAGTACATTTAGAAACAGCAAAAACACGCACACATGCAATATGATGTAATTGGCAAAATGACATTAATATTTTATGATGGAGTTTATATTTCGATTATTCATCTCTTTTATAGAGAGAGCCTGTTTCTTATATCCGTAAACTGTATAAAATAAATAATAGGGGACAGCGCGCTATTGAAAATTTTAAAACCTGCTTTCGCGCGAGATTGTCACGAGTCCATACCTCGATTAAAATAAATTGAATCGATTGAATCAACGAGTGGGCGGACAATTTGCGTAGACAATGCAATTGGTAGGACAAAAGCGCGTTCAGAAAGAAACGAAATCGCGATGCAGACATGTTATTAAAAGTGAAACGATATGGTATTCCTGAATTTCCATTGAATCAAACGCGTGTAATTTTTATTCTTTTTACGCAATCCACCAGCCGAGTGTCCACATTGTCGTTCGTTGAAACAAAACGAGGACGGAAATTATTCTATCAATGTGCTCTTCTTTCGCCTCCCTTCGAACTCTTCCTCTTTTACAATACCTCGATTTCCATATTTCCCTCGTCAAGCTCTCGATCCACATTCGATTGTAACAATACGAATAATAAATTTCAAGCTTCTTGCCCAAACTTGGTCTTCATTAATCAACTAAATTATTAATCTCTCTTCTCCAATAAAGTCATTGTCATAAAAATATTTAGATACAAACACGTATAACGCAATTGTTTATCTTTTATTAATAAATATTATTGTAAAAACTCGAGGTATAACAACAAATCGCAAATTATATTAAATTATAAATAAATTTTTCTCACATGAAACATATTTTATATGTATATCAGACGAATAATCGAGTGCTTTAAAACCATTTTATTTTAGGATCAGTAAAGAAAAAAACAATAAAGTAGGAAACCGTCGCGTATCAAGCATAATACAGTTGACGCGAAGATGACGGTCCTGCAATACTGGAACGTGGGATACATTTCCAGTCGCGGCAATTACCACGGTTATCGCAACATAAACGACAGGTTTACAGTCGAAGTGCGAGAACAATACCATATTCGTGATTTAATGGGACGTATATCATCGTGTCGAGGCCCATTAGAACGATCATGCGCTTGGAATCGCTGATATTTTCGACAATTGCTCAAATTGTCAGGACAACGCGACAGTGGCGTCATTACTTTCGGAAAAATTCTAACTAGCGGCGAAGAACGATCCGATAGGGAAAACGAGAAGGGAGAATCTTGATGGAATGTGGTGGATGACCACTCTCTATTATTGCGTTTACATTCCAACGAGCGAGTAGCCCGTGCTGCCGACGTCGAAAGCCTCTTAGGCCGCCTTACTCCAAAGTTAAACTACACTCCTTCCGCCATTACGAGTCGAGTAAAGCTGTTTACAGCGTTTTAGCAGCAGATGCTGCGCTAGTAACAGCTTGCAAATGAAAACGATTTTGTTCCGCCACGGCCTACGCTGTGAAAATGCCTTTAACGAATCGCGCGCATAATCCCTTTTATTTACTATAGACGCCCTTCTCGCGATTATCAGGGTTCTCGCATACCTTCCGCCTCTTTCCTTCCTTATTCCACCACCGTATTCTCTCTATCTCATTAGCTACTCCTGCTTTACCTCCGCGTTGCACAAATTTAAACCTTCGCCGATTAACTCCGCGTGTAAGGCCGCCGAGGTCATTATCGTGTCGTGCTCTCCACCGGGAAATTGTTTCACGATCGTCGTGCTGAAACGATACGAAGCTTCCGCACGACGGTCGATGAGATAAGAACTCAATTAAGTGAAATCACTCGACAACGGCTATTCATCAATTACAACGACGTAGAAATGTATTATTACAGTTATTTAGGGACATTGTGACGTAGCCAGCAATTCTCCCGATGTAATGACAAATTCAAAGAGCGTTATTATTTCTAATTTAAGTTCGTACAGTTTCAGGAACGAAATTTACGCGACAATTGCACAATTAACAACGCCGCGGAATAAATCCTTGTTACCATAAACCATTGTAAGATATATTGCATTTTATATATAAATATCACTTGTATTTTATTAATTTCTTAACGTTATTAACATTTTTTTTTATTTTTATTGAATTCTTAATGTTGAGCGTATAATGTGACATCTTTTTCTTAAAATATGCACAACTAATGTAAGATAATGTGGTAGACGTTAAAAGCTTGCTATAATAAGCAGTAAAATATGCAACGTTACAACTAGCTTATCGATCGCGGGTCGACGAAATTTATCGTAAGTTTATCCGCTAATTTATCGCGGCCTGATTTTATATCGCGCGTGTACCACACTTAAAAATACCGGTACCATTTTATTAGCGAGTAGAATATTTCATTGGAATATAATTAGATGCGTATCAGAGGCTATACCACGCGTGTTTTATGCAAATGCACAAATAAATCGACTGTGTGTTTCCGTATTTTAGCAAAAGCTTCGTGAAACACGACGTAATTCGCATTGTAATTGCACGGCGAGTACATTTCGCGGACGGTCCGCCTGTTTTCTCGCAGACAGTCAACGAAAAACCGAGGTTTTTATGCGCAATCGCGTTTTTATTTCATCCTGGTCTGAAACCGGGAGAATGGGCCGCTGAGGCTGCGAGCTAAATAATGAAGAAGTGCAAAACACATTTAAATCTTCTTAAACCGAGTTTAACTAGTTAGACTAACTTCCTCGGAATAAACTCTTAAAGGCAGCTTCTGTTTTTTTTAGCCCCCGCCAAGTAGGTGTATATCTCATGGAACGTAGCATATTTCCGACGATAATATTTTACAGGGAATTCCTAAAATACACCAAAGTGACTCGCAAGGCAATCGCAAAATGTCGACTGGTACTTCGCGGTGCGGAACAAAAAAAAAGTAATAAAAACTTCGAGGAATGTTTAATGACGCCTAGTACAGCCCGGTATTCGTTTAATTTGTTTGAAACTTCCGTTAAGTGTTTAATTAGTTAACTTTACATACTGTGCAGGCAGGTACGCAAACACTTAGTAGGTAAATTACAGGTCAAGCCCATTCCATAACTTTCCAGCATCCCTGAGAGTAGGTATATATTGTATCTTCATGTACGGCAGTTAATAATACGCCGCTGAAGCTTCGAAACTAGATGAGTCCCCTTAAAATTTTTTACTTTTTTCCCCTGGCTGGCTTATCTTCAAAACTTATTTCCCGGTGAATTAAACCAAGATTCTTAATGATAACAATTACTCTGTGAGTATCATTAATTTGCATTATTTATAAAAATTACGGCGACATATGTAAACTTAATTCAAGGCCAAAAGAAGATAACCATGAATTTCTTAATTCATAATTTTACATGGTTCAATTCTTTGGGGTAAATTCTTTTACGTTTTATTAATGCAAATTCTACACACATGAGGTAATATAGCAGTTAATTAATTTATTAACACACTGTACACGCCTTCCTTTGTAAATCAGTTATTTGGCTTTATATTATTTTAAATTTTATATTATTTTAAAAGAATTTTATATACATTGATATTTGTAATAAATTTTTACTACGCTTCAAATAATATTTATGTGAATCATGTTTGCGCTATGGACAGTTATTATTTAATTTTAATATAATCAAATACGATAAAATTGAACAAATATAGTTATTCCCATATATTGTATTTTTACTACGAGTAACGTTAGCTTGTTATTTAATTTAATAAATGCAAAATAAATTACATGTCCAAAAAACAACGCACAATTACGATAACATAATTTTAAATGTTTCTTGTTTTCAAAAGTGGATTTCTTACCTGTATCTTACGACATTCAACTATATCACCGTAGCTCTAACTTTTCACAATCCCTAGACGCGTTTTATCCAGTCACGTTCCGCATTCGTACCGTCGAGTATTGTCAGCCCTAAATGTCAACCCTATTGTCTCAAAACTCATTTATCTTGAAAAGCCATCGCAGACGACAATGCCTGCTCGAGAACGAGACGGGTAATAGAAAAGTGAGGAGGAGGTCGTGGTATTATGGAGATCCGTTATCTGGCCTCAATAAAACAGATCCGGACGCGTCCGTCAATACGGCATTCTCAACATCGGTCGGTTGTAAGCTATGTATAGACTTATGTTAGTCTTACAAGCTTGACAATATAAGATATACATCTGTTTTTCCTCTGAGATTTTCCTCAAGATTTGCGATTCTCATTACTTATACGTATATACATATCAAGATATATCCTAAATTCCTAAGCCTTGCGAAAATCACATTGGTGAACAGAAAAAAATATTTAAAAGTCGCACGTATCTCGTGAAAAGTATATTTTAATTAAATATATTTTACGACTTTATATATTTTATGACTTTAAAATAATATTTAATATTTAATTCCAACATTTACGTTCTGTAAAAGAAAAGCTATTCCGAAGAAAATTTCTATATTACTTTGTACTTAAATGTCAATTTTTGCTGGAAAGCTTCCTAACGTTTAATGATACTGATTTTAACATGTATCTTTACAAAAACATTTCTTAAATTTCTGTTTGTAAATTTATGCGATTGGAGACTTATATTTTACTAATATTCGTGCGCGTAAAAAAAATTTAAAAAGCTAATAAATAGCTTTTTATAAAATTGTATTGAAAATTTCACTAGGTACGTACATGCAACTATTTAAAATAGAATTTGTATGTACCGATTTGTCACGTGTATGTTTAGAACCCTTCTACGTGTACATATCAGTGACAGTAGTAGACCTCGAACACGAGCGCACCTCGAGGGGAGCCGAGGAAGTCAAGAACATCACAAATTGCCAGCGTGCAACTCTTGGAAACTGGATTTGCTCTCCCTCGAGGTGCAACGCATCCGCAGCTAAAATAACAAGCAGGGAGTTAATACGTTAAATAACTTCCGCGATTCCCCACCGTGACAGCGGCACGGTGTCGTCCAATTTTGTGATGGAATCGGGTGCTGCGCTGCTACCCCGTCTGGATTAGATCGTGTCACATCCGCTTCACGAACTTGCTATAACATCTGCCGTTACTCGTTTGGCTCTTCGATCGACGAGCAGTATTAGATGATGGAAATATCATTTTTACACGACGCAGCAGTTCTCCAATCTCTTCTTGGCCACAAAAGTCTCGCATTACAAATTAATAAATAATGCCACGAACTTTTCGAAGATAGAATAATTGAACGGTTAATTTAATTTGATTTTTAAACACGAATCATTGAATTGTAATTGCGAAATTGTTATAAAAATATTGTTATAATTAAATAATTTCACTTATTTCATTATCGGGAGTCTGCTTAATTAATTTTGTATTTTATTAATAGTCCAGATCCAGATCGTATAAAATGTATTTAAAATGTAGATACGTTTAAAAAAATTACAAAGTATAAAGATTTCGTATTTTTATATTATAGATATAGATTATTATTATTACATATAAAGAAATCGAATAACTATTATATTAAAACATTATTTTGATTAAAAGGTTAGATTCATGTATTTGTAATTTGCTATGTTATTGAGAAGCCATAACCAAGTCTTAATTAAATTCGAGAATTCTTATATAAGAGAAGAAAGACAAGGATATAATGTTTCTCCTGATCAGTATCTTGTATTATATATATATATATATATATATGTATATACACACATACTATCCTAGAAATCCTTTGAAATAGAACTGCTATCTTCTACCAGAAGATTCGATTATTTGGAGTTTGCGTTACTCGCTCTACCGTTCTTTCTCCCTCTCTCTACTTTAATTACAAGTGATAACCAAATTCTTGCTCGAGTTTCATTCCACGACGAAAAAAAGGACTACTTATTGAAGAGACAAGAATCGAGTCTACACTCAAGTAAGCATTAAAGTCAGACAACAACCAATGTTAGACGGAAACTTTACGGTTTAATCTCCGACGAATCTAGGTCGATCAAAATTTCTTATAAAACGCGAACCCGTTGAATGGTATAAAAGATCGCGATCGATTATCTCATTTGTGTGGGGGCCGTAGAAGATTCTCGTCCGGTGAGGAAGCTCGCTACCAAATAGGATAGCATTAATCAACCAGTACTTCCGCAAGGAAGTTACCGTCTCCACATACAATAAACACCTACACCAAATTTGCATATTGCATACCATCTCCTAATTGATAGTACTAACCGTATCGTCTGTACAAGTTTGTGGACATGATTTGGTTGAGAAATTATCTTAACATTCCATATAATTTAATATAGATATATTAATAGATAATACAAAGAGAATTATTATTTCTATTATTCAAACGATAAATTAAAGCGATAGTTAAAATTAATTTTTTCCACATTTAATAACTGCTTGTAGCAGCACATGGATTGTGTTTTTAATTAGAATTTTCTTTTTCATACAAAACTAGAACATGTATTTCCTGCATTCAAATGAATTAAACAGTTGAAGAGAATTAGATCGATTCAAATGATAAAGTTTTTATAGTAGGTGTATTGCGGTTCTTGCGTTAAAAGGAAGGGAAATTTATTTTAGTATCGGCGATATAAACCAAGGCTTAACTTGTTTATACACGAACTAAAAAACGATATAGTATAAGTAGTTTCTTCTCGCACGTTTTCCGCCGATCAACACCGTAGTCGATAATCGAACGGTGACAAATCCAATGATTAATTACTTTAAGCGATGTCGATGCGACGGTGCGCAACCGATGCAAAGATCGGTTTAGCATCATTTATATCATTAGATCGGGATATACATGGCTACGTTGCACCTAAGCCGCACCATCTAAGCCGTTGACAGCGATTAATTACGCAAATGCAATGTTAATTAAAACGGAAATTAGTACCAACCGTGATACGCGTTCCGTTCGGCTTAGCTTCCGCGCGCAAGCGAGCATGCGTGCTAACAGTCGTCCGATAATGATCAGTCCCCTATTTTTTAACATTTAAATGCGAAATGTTTGCTACCAATTCGCACGCGAGCGACAAATGCGATGGAATCGAGTAAAAAGAATTAAAAAACGCTCAACTGTAAATACAAGAGGATGAAAGCTACCGTTGAAAATCGACACGACCTCGTTTTCAATTCAGAATTTTGTGGAAATGCTTTGCAGATGTCCCTGAAAATTTACTGATACGTTATGTCAAGCGCGCTGTATACGCAATCAGTAAATAAATAGGACGTATAAATATTCCGCTATCAGTAATTTATCTGTAGATGCGATAAAAAATTAATTTAATGAAAAAGATATCAAAATGTTATGCACAATGAGTAAGATGTGATGCAGCTGATTAACATTTAAATGCTAATAATCACTATAATTAACTATTCTTATGCTGCTTATTTCTACCAATTAATTATCAACGAATATATACATGTATATATATTTTTTTAAGCTCTTCCTTAGGAAAATTATTATGTTTTGATTATTCCTATTAATCATACATATTGATTTGTTTTTAATATTTTATGAATTGTAGTATTACAAGAGAATATAATGAATTTTATGTACATATTGATGATTTCAAAACAGCATTTACACATATAGGTATACTTTATGAATCCCAATAAACATGCTAAATTTATATGTTACGTACTTCAATTAATTTCGAAGCCGTAAGAATTACTCTAATTAGTTTATAATTGCACGGCTTATATTAATACTAACGATGAGAAAATTATACAAAAAAATAATGTTATGAAACGGAGATTTTCACTAAAGAAAGCATTAACTCGCCAAGAATTTATACGCTTAAGTCGCGCGTAATTTCCGAGATGCGTTTGTTGCCCCGCATATATCTTATGCTACCAAATTGTTTCTTCTTAAGACGCTACTACCATTTGATATCATGAAGAATGTTTAACGTGCGACGATCCTCGGTGTGTGCGGTTACTACATCATCAAAAGATATTTCCTGACCCTCTGCATTCAAACTGGCTGTTAGAAACGAGTCGCAGAATGCGACGTCGTATTAACCGACCGTTAAAAGTTAACGGCATCCTTCCTGCATGGGAATGAAATAAGGCTGAATACGGAAACGCGCGCGCTGTGACGGTCTCTGAGCGTCGCGTGAACCCCGCGGCGATCGATCGTCATAAAATGTGGAAACGTCGCGTCGGTTCCAGACACGAAGCGTGATTCACAGACCTACGAAAATCCGCGGCTCTCGCAAAATCAGTCTGCTATTTTTTTAACCGGCAAAAATGTCCTATATATGCTGGAATTAAATTACGGAGAATTAAATCGCGAAAATGCGGTTTACTTTCGTTTGATATTATTGCGAACGTCCTTTGGCGAGTTTCATGACGAAGCAAATTTAAAAAATTGCTATCGTTACGCACAGATTTTACGCACCCAACGATAAAGGAATTGTAGCCTTATTAAATTAAAATATATACGACACGCATTCATTCGATATTCGACCCCTCTATTTTGACAAAGTATATACATGCAACAGTGAAAAAGAGAAATTCATGTATCTTTGCGCATTTGTATTTGAAATCATTTTAAACTTGCGACATGATACAATCTGTCGGAAATACGACCCTTCACATTTCATCGAGATGAAAATCATCCACCAAGCCAAGCTATCAGGTGACATTATTTGAGATTCACTGTTTTTTTTGTGCTTTTTTTGCTCGATGAAGGGTTTCAAAACCAAAAAGTTTTATATAAAAAAAAAACGCAAAAATGAAAACTCACGTTACACAAAATTAAGCCTGAGAAATTGATTGTCACACTGTAGAGAAAGAATTTACATAAAATTAAAATATATTGTTTGTTGCACTATGTACATTATAATACATTAATTAGATATTTAATTTGTACATCACCGTATAAAAAAATATTTAACGTAATTTAAAATAAGTGTTAATTGTTTAATTACAAATTGCTAAGAATGCAGAGATTTTTTATTCGAATTTTACATATCGCGTCATGCGGTTCGTCGCACTATCTCGATAAAAATTATATTCGCCAAGTTCGGCGGCGGCGATCAGCGAGAATTATGTTGTTTAACGGAAAAAGAGAGATCTCGTTCCTGCGATTACCGCGCTTTACGATTTTCGAAATACGACCCTCGCGGTACTAAAGACCATAAGTACTGCGAAAATAAAAGGATTCCGCCGGCTTTTTATTGGCGCGGACCAGCCGATTGATGGCTTTTCAGCCGTCTCGTATGTTTCGCCATTGCAAGCACAGCGGCATCCAACGAGAGCGCACAAATCAGCAGCGCGTTCGAATCTCCGATATGCAACTCTTTAAGCGCAAAAAATGCCGTGATTCGATATAAAGGCGATGTCAGTGTTGCACGACAGCCTCGGCGACGTGAAAGACTCGCGAATGACAAGAGCACAAATCACGTATCGACGTGGCCTAATAAACTGTGACTGCAAAACTCAGTCTAAAACCGATTTCTACCTGCACTACGTAATCAAAATGGACAAAATGAGAAAAGAAAGAGCTTCGCTATCGGGAATTTTTACGCAAATGCTGTTACGAATTATTGTTGCCGCATTTGTGAAAAGAATCAAAGCCAAAAATTTATAATATCTTGTTAATATTAATGCGAAATAAAAATACTGTTGTAACAATAATAATTATAAAATTGATATTAAGTAAAAGTTAATACAGTTTGTGTCTCGTCATAGATTTAATGATATATGATTCTTACAATATTATTTATTTTATTTATTATTATAATCTCAATTTTATATTAATAAACGCACTAACGTGACATAAAATCACTTAGTACGCTAAGAATATCGTATATTAAAATATAAATTGCAATATAGAGATTATCGCTCAAGTTTAGCATACAAAAAGTAATATAAGACTCTTGTGGAACGTTATCCATTAATGGTTTTAAAACGATTAAATGTCAAATCAAGAAGAATTCGAAAGAATGCGTTATATCGTGGTGAGAACCACTCTATGGTCGCAAAATGAAACCCAAAGTTTGCCCGTGATATTCATCGAGCCTCTCTGCCGTTTAAAGAGTCGCTTTGACTTTTATAGAATGTTTATGCTAATCGCTCTGGTTTAATCTCGCGAGAAGTATACAGACTAGATCTGGGGCAATAGCGCCGAGAAGTCGTGGGCGAATCGCTCGAGCGATGAATAAAAGACCGTATGCAATTGAGGTGCAAATTTCTCTCGAATATAGCTGAGGGGATGAAGTGGTCGCGCTTGACCCACCGTTAAAATGATTAAACAGAGTGGATATCCGAACTACGCTACATCAACCATTTTAAGTATTGAAAGCAATTTACGTGCTTTAGACGGCTGTGCATTTTCCGAGTCCGGATTGAGTTTCGCGAAAGTCATTACAGGTATAATCGTTTACTTGCCGATCTCTTCTACGCAGAGAACTATGCTCAAGCGATGATAAGTCCATGAAGAATAGCAAACTGTTAAATATTTTCACAGAATAATTCTTAATTATTATGTTACAATAACTTCAAAAGAATACATTCTTCAAGTATTCGCAATATTGCAAATATTAATACGAAACACAATGCAGATATTTATTCAGAGAAGCATTGTCTAAAAATTGCATTACTTCATTTCTCTGTTATGTGTAATATTATATAACGATAAACATAGAAATGGTCACATGAAACTTTTCATCTTGTAATTCATGTGTATAAAATAAGATAAGCTACAGTTGAAGCAGACTTTGATAAAACCATCATGAATGAAGTGAAAAGAAAATTATTCTTAGAACTTAATGATGAAAAGTGTTTGTAACGAGAATTATTATAAGAGAGTTATCCAAGTAGGTAAAGTAAGGTAAGACGTTAATGGCGAAAGTTAGACGCATATAATAAGACGTTCAGGAAAACAAATGGTAACAGTAAAAGAGAAGAATCTAAATAACTTCTATAGCCAAAAAAGAAATATATTTTAATATAAATTCCAAGAAAACAAGATTGGTAGAAGTTTATTAAAATATTTAATATATTTTAATTAGGGATGGAATCAAGTTCAATATGTATATTTAAAATTCGACTAGTTAGTTTCTAAAATAAATATCTGCAGGATTCAAATGTATTTATAAGTACTTTCTATTTTGAAAACTCAACTCTTTTATGAGTATCTTTACTAGAAATTCTATTTCCTTCAAATCAAAACGTTTGTATTAAATTTAATTAAAATTTTAAAAATAAAAATTTTTAATAGATTTGATCAAAATTCGGGGATACTTGAAAATAACACTTTTTTGAGAGGATTTTCATAGAGGATTCAAAACTGTGCCAATAAATTTGAGCCTACTTGTAAGCTATTTATTCTCATCACTAATCGTAATCTATATAAGTTATGTCAATAATAAAATATTTTTGCCTTTTACCAATGCAGTTGTAGCTATTAAATCATTCTTCGAGCGTGCTCAATATACGCGCGATTAAATTTTGATATCACAACGATTCTCGTCCTCCATTAGGAAAAATTTACTTTATTATTATCTGGCGTAAATGTGCGCGTATTTCCATTTGGCAATAAATTTCCGCCCGCGAATTTAGTTCGCGTCAGCTTTGAAAACTGGAATTAACCGGCGAACAAAAAAGGCAAGCATAATTGCAGTACGAGTTGCTCTCTGTTTCTCACCGTTTCACGCTTTTTCACGGCATCTCGAAGTTCTGCGTGGCTTGCAGTTTTCTCCGTTTTCCCCGATATACACCTCGTAAGCATTTACGCTGAACGTTCGGAATGTCGCAATCGCGTTTTGTGCTGACAATTATCGCCAAATGTGAAATAAATTCTATGTTACAGAAAATAGCCGTCATTTGCGTAATCTCAGCATATAACAGAGTATTCTAATGAAAGAGTATTCAAATTTTTCATACTTTTTTAAATTTATAACAGTAGAGAACTGGCTATCCTGTGTCGTATACCTGTCGTAATGTGAAATCTGAGGTCTTTTAAAATAATCGAGCTAGAAATATTTTAGATAACAGTTAAATAATTAAATAGTTACGAAAAGTGATTGATTGACAAAATTAAAAATATATTTGTCTCTTATGGCATATTTTCCGTCACGTTTTAAAGTCAATTAAACTTCTTCAAATCAATTAATAATGAAAGAAAAAAGGAAGACGATAAGCTACTTAAATGTATAAAAAGCTATTTGTGACAACCTGAGTTGTTTCAAAAAAAATAAACCGAGCGCGAGCTTTCTGAATACCAAAAATGATGTGGCAATTACTATGCAATTTGTATATATCGAGGTCGAAGAGCTCTCCGACAGAATGCGAAAGAGCGGACAATCAAGACGCGCTGTTTACTCGAAGAACTGGCAATGCTCCCCAGTCTCTTCTCTCTTTCTCTCTTCCTTTCTTTCTCTCACATCACTCAGATGAAATCTGCGGTGTGCATCAAGCGTTGCATTGTCGGCGGGTCACGTAAATCCGAGCGACGATTCTCGCAGACGGAAAGGCCACTATTTGCTCCGGAAAAATAGGGGTGCATTAAAGGCCAATTCGACCGCAATTTACTTATTATGATCGAGATGAAACTTAAGGAAGCAGCGATTGCGCCGAGTGGCTGAGAATGATTATGCGACGACATTTATTCGTCTAATGCCATTATCTCGAGCCCGACAGGCGCACGAAGCGAGAGGCGCGTGAGACTAAAGACGCAGGATGGAAACGCGCGAATTATACATAGATGAGAACGAGGAGAAAGAGAAAAGTCTGGCGAGGAGCAAAAGGCCGCGTGAGCTTGAGAGATGCAGGGGGTGAATTGTTAAGCCAGAAGGGGCGGTGAGCCTTTGCAAGGAAGAGGATAGGAGAACCGAGTGGTGTGCTGACGAGAAGCCGAGGGGCTCCGTCGTGGCTGGAGTAGCATTAAGTTGACACACAAAGAGGGACGGACTTAACATCTGATATAAGCTGACGAGCAAACATGTTTTTTGTCCTCGTGATACAAAGCCTAGTATAATATGTTAATGTGCCGTGAAATACGTCGCGTGAGATAAGCGTGTATGTGCGCGGCGCGGCGCGTGATACTTACGTATCGTCAGAACATGCGCGTGCCGACCGAAGGCCGAGAGCCGAGAGTGCAGGAAAACCGGCGGCGGCCGCGGCGGCCGCGGCGGCCGCGAAGGGGCGAAAGTTAAAAGTGGAATCCGCCGTAGGACTGTTTTACCCCGACGGCTCGGGACACCCGTTGGATCAAACTGGCGCAATCTCGTAATAGAATTCCATCGCGGCTTTGGTTCTGGAAAGCCCTAACGCTTTCGAGTTTCAAGCGAGCTCAGCGGATGAAGCGCGGATATTTCTTGCTCGAAAATGATTTTATGGCTTGGATTATTCCTGTCTTTAGAGCTAGAAATATGACTGCGAGAATAAAGTGGACGGCTTTGAGTTAACGTAAAATATATTAAACAGAGTTTCTGCGAAATGTATTAACGGTTCAGCGTCAAAGAGTGAAATTTCGAAATTATTTGCAGTTTTAAAAAGCGAGTCGCCAAGCACTTTGAATTCAGCTGCGAGTGTGATTACTTCAAAATTATGGAAATGATTACGGACGTGCGACCGCGTGAATTTAACAAGAAACGAGCATCGGGAGTGGGCACGCTAAATACATTTAGAAAAGCTAGAGTGTGTGCCAGCAATTCTCGCGACGCACGCTAATACGTTCAAGCGTGCCACTAGCAATTTCAGGCTTCTTTATGTACTGCACGCTAATTGGCATGATAGTTTTGCGTCTTACGCCAAGACCGGCTAAGAGGATCTTATGGATGATGTGATAAACGCGCTTGCACCCAGTTTCTTGTCGGAATTATCCAAGTACGATTTAATTACACTAAATATAGTGAGAATGCGAATTAAGAGCTGAGAGTAATTTATGAAAAGTCCAGTAAAGGCTTCAGATAGATAAATAATACCAAAGGTTTAGAGAATCATGTTAATAAAAAGAATCAAAAAAAATTTTTTAATCGAATCCTAACTAATATAATTTATTTTTTGTAATAATTATTATAAAATAACGATATAATTAATTTATAAATATGATTGCATGTATCTTAGATGTCTAATTTATGCAGAATTAAGAGATGTATTCATCATAAATTTTCTATTAACTTTTTCATTAACCTTGAAAACTACACAATTTCAATACGATTCGCTACTGAACTACTCAAGTTCTATTTTGCGCATATTACAAAGAAAAAAATTATAAAATTCTCTGAATTACCGAAAACATTTAAAGTTCTTTCGCACCGAAAGAGCAAACTCCCCATGAGAGAAATCGTAATTTGCATCCCCATCTTCCTATCCGCGACGTTATTACTTCAGGATAGATACATCGATGCCTGGTCGTTGTAAAAAAAACTTAACCGCGATTCCCCCCATTGTCGACAAATGTTGTACTCGATCGAACAGTCGTCGTCAACAATTTTATTACTTGGGTTTTACGTCTAAACGAATCACCGGAGCGTACATTCATCTCTGTACCCGATGAGAATATACGTGCATCGCATGGGCCGCCCCGCGGCATATTACTCGGACAGGATGATAAATACGCGACGCAAGGAAGGAGGAATGTTTATGGGTTATTGTAGCAAAAGACACCTAATTCACTGTCATCCGCACAAATTCCGGGCAAGGGCGCATTTCTCAAGAGTCATAACCTGCGCTCCTATCCTTCCAATTTTGCTTGGTTAAACGAATAATAAAACTAATTGCATGTCACGTGCAATTTGATTTGTCTTGTCATTTTTTTTGTTATATTATTAGTGATGAAATAATCATTTTATTAATTATATTAGTCACAAGTATGCAAGATTTGCAGAAAAATTTAAATGACGTAGATAGGATTTAATTCTTGTAAGATCAATTAATTATCATGTTCCACACATAATAAAACTTGTGATAATATTTAGAACATATCAGAGAAAAGACGTTACCAGATATTTATTAATAATTTTTAAGTATTATTTATGCTGATTTTTCTCGGAAAAATTAGATTATTAAAATTATAAATTACATGTTTAATCGACATAAAGAAAAAGTATCCTATTTATCCTCAATGTTCTTCCTTTAATATTATTTTTCTCTAGACTTTGTTACAGATTATTACAGTAGTTCATATAATCCATTAATGGTCCATCAATTCTTAAATGGTGAGGAAAAATCGCAATGTTGGAATAACGATATCACGAGGAAGCGTTTGATATTTCTCCGGGAATAGCTAATTCAAAAGTGGAACTGACCATCTCGGGTTGCCTCGCCTTAAAGGTCATAAATTCACGGTGTGGCCGCAGGAAAGAGTTCGCCATTTAATACGGAAATCGGGAACTCGGCTCGGAAGCCTCACGCCAAGCGGCTTCCAGGTTGCGTTACCATAACGATAAATTCCAAGAGGAAGATAGCGCACGCGACCTCGGATTTGCGATGCTGATATTTTCGATTTCACGAATTGCATCGCACTGCCGTGGGATATCGCAGATGGCGAACAACCGGTTTGAATCTTGCAAAAGCGAATGCTAATAACTTACCTCCCGGCACAAATGAAAATATAACTTTCAAGGCACGGTGAACTTGTCGGTGACTTTGATATATCCGTAAAAGATTGCATTGTACAAGTTTGTTAACTAGAGATTTCGTTATTTTGTTACACGCTTAATTTTATGAGGCAAATAAAGTTTGTGGATATTCACTTATGGTATTTTCGTACAATACTTTGTGTATTTTATCCTGCGAAGCTGTAAAGCTTCAAAGCATAAATTTTTTTATCTTGATCAGTCAATTGAATGCTTCGAAGCATGTGTCGCGTTAAGTAGATTGCAGCCCTAGATTGATGCTCGATCTATCACGATTAGAATTGATATTATTTTATGAGTTAGCGATATAACATAGATATACATAGTCATATCGGAGATTCCCGTCTCGTCTCGAAACTCGAAATTGTTATTAACAAATAAGTTTAACTGATTGTAAGTTTAGCCTTGATTCTACAACTTGGGGGGTTTCGTACTGTTCTGTAATACTCGTAGCCGCAATCCCGAAAGTTAAAATCTCCAAGGTGCAGAAACTCAAAAGGCATTATCTTCAAACCACAAATCTCAAGAGAAGGTTAGGGTTTCAGAATTCACGATGTTGATAGGAAATTCATGGCGCCTCACAGTAGTGCTATATTTCAAGTACGCCGCTGTCACAAAAACTTCATCGTGTGATATCTTTTCTTGGGGCGCTCGAGATGTTCTTCCGAACAAAAACTATTTCTATTGATCTTTCGCTATGCAGTAAAATTGCAAAATACTTTCAGTATTATAGAAAGTTAAAATTTGCGATTCATTACGGAGTCAGATCTCAAAGTTTTCCTGTCTATATTCCTCAAGAGAATTTCTTGGGCAAAAATAGCAAGTGTACCGCGTTCATATATAGATAACATCACACGGAATCAATTTCTCATAAAATGTCGCGCATATTATAAACAGATGTCGGCAGCATCTCTCGTGGAGGGTTACCGCAGCGAGTTTTCTAATAGCGTGTCCACTATCTACTCCGATAACTGTACGCCTAAAATCACTTCGTTCGCCAATAAGGCGGAAACAGAGATGACAAAATTGCGATCGGCATACGACTCGAATGCGCGCGCGTTTCTAAAAGAGGGGAAAAAAAATATCCGGTCGTCGATCGGAACGACTTCAATTCTCATTCTGTGCGCGCGAACGGGCGCCGCTTCGTCGAGCGTTGCGAAGAAATGGACCGCGCGCGCGTCGCGCCGCGTCGCCCCGGTTCCTCCCTCGATATCCTTTCATTTCCGTCCACGCTGACGTAACAAGCGCCGTAACGCCGCGTTATATTATCGCAGAGGCCGTCATGGAAATTGCACGTTTTGTCACAACAACCGCAGGCACGAGGGACAGTTTACAGGACGCGCGTGCGACGATCAACGATCATTTCCAGCGGCCCTTCGTCGGTGACGAATGCTATCCGCAAACGCGCTTGATGCACGGCCGAGGTAAGCGAGAAGGGGAACGCGAGCGCCAAAGGGAAAGAGAGCGAGAAAGAGTGAAGGGATGGAAGGGTGGGAAGGGTAGGAAGGGAGGATGGAAGGAAAGCGTAACCTGCACGCGTGACGTTATATAGTGCCCCCCCTCCGCGCCGAGCAAAATTCCAAAACAAACTCCTTTATTCCGCGAGTATAGGCGGCGGTGCGCATCGCGCGAAACCACAATCCCCGCACATGTATCAAGCTGTCCGCGACCCGCGCTCTAATTTGCATTTCAACGCTTGCCTCTCGTCCATTATTACCAGCGGAACAGCTTGGTTGAATTTCACAGACGCATACCGCGCCCTTGCCCCGCGTCGTCCCTCGTCCTCTCGCACGACACCGCCGTCTCGGCTTTATGCCCTTATACCACTACCACCCTCTATCTCTATCTCTATCTTTCTTTCGTTCCCAAGTTATTTATCTCTCGCTCGTGCCCGAAGGCCGCGTTTTGTCCCATCTAGTTCGAAGTCCCGTTTAAAAAAATGCGGAATATATGCGCACATGGATTTAATTACATTATGTATATATAAAAAGGATGTATGTATTATATATACCTCCGAGAGAGAGAGAGAGAGAGAGAGAGAGAGAGAGAGAAGAGAGTTGTATCATTTTTCTGAATAGAATAAATTGTATAATAATGGGCGCCAGACAATGCTATTTTATTTTAGCTTTTAATTCAAATTTTTTGTTAGAATGATCTTTATATTTCTTCATTTATCAGCAACACGATACACATTCCCCAATACTATTTAATAGAATGATTTTCAGAAGAAGCTAATAATAAGTATTTTTATATTTTTATTTCCTATTTTAGTGATTTATTCTTTTGTTGACAATGTAATTTTTATCATATTTTGAAAGCGAATACAATATAAAAGATGGCTTATCCAGCATTTACTTGCTTATTCCAAGAGGATAAATGCGATATGATATGATATTTCGAGGCTTGTATTGCAAGAGCCACCCTTATCAAACCCAAGAGCTTCCCTAAATTCAAAGTGTCGCGACAGTATCACACACTGAAATTTAATTCTCGTCATCTACGTTCCGTCTTTCGGGCTCGACGCGAGTCTCGCGCCTTTCACGCGCTGTTATCGTAATATCCTCTATTAAATTTCTTTCGATCCCGAGGTGTCGGCTTTGTCATCGTGCTGAGGCAATTTAATGGAGGCTAACAACGTGGCGAAGGGCTAACGATATTTTGCCGCGTTAAAGCGGTACTATTATCGCAACCTTCCTCGAGTGATTTGCGAGACCACGATGGTATGCTGCAAAAGCACTTAAACCGGCTGCCATCACCACCGTTTTTCTCGCTGATCTCCCGACGTGTTATATTATTAAACCGGTAGAAACGTACTCGTGTATTTTAATATGCAAAGTAAAACTGCGACTGTAAAGCAAAATATCAGCTATAGAAATATTTTTTAAATCCCTGTTCCACAACATGGAAACATGACAATAATTTATCTAGTCGACTAAATGTCATCACAGAAGTTTAACAGATATTTATTAAATTGTTCATGATATGTGCCGGTTCATTCATTATAATTTCAGTTGACGCGATATATTATCCTCATGAAACTAAAATTGTAACATTATCGCGCGAATTAATGTCAAATTATCCACTAATGGAAAAAATTTACGACTCTTATTCATAGATATAAGTTTCTTCCCAGGGCCCCTATGACAACTCCTTTTAGCTCGAAAAAAACTTTCCTTTGCTACCCTTCGCTCCCCAGAGGGCTGCGAGAAATTATTGTTCTGTCCAATTTCAATCCGACTCTTACTGATCTCGCGGTCAACAAGCGCCTAGTGGGCCGAAATAATTCGAACAGGGGGAAACAGTTACGACGCGTGAAAGATAGCGAACCAATCTTACGAGAAAATATCGCCTCGTACGTGAACGCGTACGACAAATGCCTCGCAAGAGACGTATTGCATATTTATTCTATAAAACGCGGATAAATTCCACAAGTAAATCACGACGGGTTTGCACCGCAACATCCGTAAAACAAACGGCTGAAATAATTCGAACGGCAAAACTGACTGTCGGTATGCAACAAAAAGCGGCGCGGCGGCCCGATCGAGCGCAAAAATGTTCCGATAAAGCGCGCGTCCTCGTAAAAAATATCTCCGTTTGTAATCCCTCCCCGTTTTAAATTTCATGAAAACGGCCGCTCGCGCGGCGCGAGCGCCCGCGCCGCGCCGCAGGATTTATGACTGATTTCGTCGGCCGCTCGTAATCCACGCGCTCGTAATTTCGGGCCCCGCGGAGCGCTTTATTGATTAATCAAGAACGAGTGCCGCAGCTACTGACGGCTGCGGCGGCGGCGGCGGCGGATTATTTACTCGCGGCGACGCGCGCGGCGCGAGCCGCGCGAACTTCATCGAGAGGAAGGCGCGCGCGCGCGCGCGCTCTCACCACATGGGTTCCACCCGGCACCTGTTTCCATTACGATTATTAAACCGAGAACTATGACAAAGTAAACGGAAAGTTCGCGCGCCGACGACGGTCGAACGTCACGGTGCCTATCGCGCCGCGACACGACGCGGTGCGGCGAGCAACAGCGAGAGCGGGCACTGCGTCCGCCGCGTGTAACGGTGACGCTCGGCTACTTCCGATCGATGCAAAACCGAAATTCCGACGAAAATGCCGATGCGCCGCGCGTATCGGATATACGCGTATGTATTGTGCGGCCGCACGCACACAAAGGGATCCGCGTCCCCCGTACCTGGTCGCAGATCAAAGGGAGATCTGACTTCGTGCCCGGGATATGTCGATGTCACGTAAAGTGTGTGCGCTTGTAAATTAATTGGCCACCTGTGGATGTAGGTGTCACGGCGTACCTGCCGTTTTCATTATCCATCGTCCAAATCGGATATTAATCAGATTAGTTGGCACCCGCGCGGCGAATGGTAGAAGAGTGCGCGAGATGGTAGCGGCAATGAGTCCCGACGCAATTTTCGCGCCCATCTTCCCGGCTATCGGTCGACAAAATAATAGAATTCGAAGCACACTCGATTCGTATTAAGTGGAAATCGGTCTGCAAGTGGAAGAGATCAAAGTAAAAGAGAGAGACAGAGAGAGAGAGAGAGAGAGAGAGAGAGAAGAGATCGTGGCGGCACTAACCGCCGCGTAACCGAAAAGATTAGTGTCAATCTAAAAATTCATAAAGCGGAATTCTGTCTATTCTATTTCGGAGTAATCCGAAACCAGCATGAAAACGTTCCAACTGACATCCGCATTCGTGTCTGATACAAAAGTGATTGAAGCATCGGGAGTTACAAGCATTGGAGCGACAGAAAATAAATCTTTTTGCGAATTATTTCGTTAACAATTGATAAACTATCAATAGGAGCAGAAGTTTCGAAAAAAATGTAACAGCCGGTAACGCTAGTTTCGCCGAATATCCTCGTAAAAGGCTTTTCGATGTGCGATATGACGGGTCTGCATACGAAGTGCCGCGATTGCATAGAGCGGCTTTAAAATACACCTGCATTAACGCTTACAATAACAGGTGCGATGCGGTACTCTGGGAAAACGTTTACTACTCGCACATGTATTTCTACCGTGCGGTAGACTGTTCATTTGCCGTACATATGCCAGAGGGGTTGCAAATATATTCTGCTAATGGCGTACGTCACAGACAATATACCGTTTCGTCGCGTACCTTTTCGCGTCGGAGACGCGTTCGCTTTCCCCCTGGTTCGCGAGTTTTTCTTGTGATGTGAACCCTGGCGACAATGACAAAGTCAGCCATTGATGCTGCTCGTCCTTTCAGTGTCGTCCTGCAGCATGCAAAAATAACCCCGCCGGCGGTGTGCCCATTAATTTTTTGAGAGCGCAAGCGAAAAAAAATATGGATTTTATGCGAGAGCCGTCACTCGCGCGTGTAGCCAGAAGTAATAATACACCGAGATAACAAGATTACTGTTAAAAAACACCAAACTATATAGAAAAGTAAAATTTATTTTTATGAAAGTGTTTGTTTAATTGGAAGAAGAAAGTCGCTAACCAATGCGATTAAGAAGCACGTTTGAAAATGCACTTCTACGACAAAGTCGAGGTAACATATTTCGTAAAACGTTACTAGTAACCTATCTAAAAGATTACACACTCGCAGAGATACAGGATTTATGATGTATAAAAGAGATCGTGTTTTAATGTTTAATATTTCAATATGCTGTTGAAATTTTTAACGGAAATTATATTTACAACATATATGGCATTTCTCAAGAAGAGATTTCCAATAGCGTAGCACGCGCATAATCTTTCTTCGGATGCAAGAGACAGATTCCGTTATATCGCGATATAAATATCTCGGCAACAAAAATGTCGGAAATATTTTTCGGTACTCTAACGTAGCGCGCTGTCGGAACTTCGACGAGCCGGGTTCTTTTCCCCGCAATGCAACAAGGAAAAATTTCGATAAGCCACGCACTGTCGATGCGGCGTTATCGAGAAAGAATTTTGGGTCGGGCGATTTTCCGCGAGGCGGTACCGCGCGGACGAATCGATAGCGGAAATTTGTTTGTTTCGACGATGCGCGCGAGTTGCGCGAATTCGCGTCGAAAACGCGCCCGCCGCGTAAAAATAAATCGGGCCGTACTGATATTCGAGAAAAAAAAAAGTGGACGCCACATTTAAATCGCGGCACCGGCTAATTTCAAGCGTTTCGTATGCGCCCGCGCAAATACGCCCCTTCTCCGCGCGCCATTGCCCAATTAGAGTTGTCTGCACGAGAAAAAACGAAGAAGTTACAACCGCATCCTTTACCCGCGGTCCTTCTTGCAAATTTTCGCAGTCCAGCCAGCCAACCAGCCCAACCAGCCATCCGGCGGGCGCGCTGCGGTAGGATAAAGGCGCGCGGGTACATTCGTTAGCATAATAATTGCTGCGGAAACTCCACGCTACGTAAAGCCAGCGAGTAAACGGTCTCGGTTAAGAGATACGATGATATCGAAATGCTAAATACTATTCGAGAAATTACATCTCTCTAGCTCGAGATCCTTCTCCCGATTATTGTATTGTGAAAAACCTTTCCGACTTTCATTCGGCTTCAAAGAAGTATCTCGTCGCGATAAGCAAGTCGATAGTAACATTTTTCTCACGTCGTGTCCTTTCTCTTTCTTTTTCGTTCCTTTTTTTTTTCTTTAATTCCGTTCCGTTGAAAATATCGTGATCAATTCGCGCAGATTTATATTTCGCGAAATCATAATGCTGAATGTTCAGCAGCGTCGCCGGCAGGAAGCGAGCTACGCGATGAAAAGAACCGCATACCGAAGTCAGAAAATGTCCATATACGAGAGAAGCAGACACGATGTCCTGCCGGTAACTATATAGACCGGGCATATCCCGGAATACGATGCAAACGGTGGCAAGCACACAACCGTGACAGAGTGTAAGCACAGAGGGTACGAAGGAGAAAGAGAGAGAGAAAGAGAGAAAGAGAGAGGCGAAGGAAAGGGAGAGAAAAGAGAGCAAGACACGTGACGATTTCTGTGCAAAGGACGCGCACGTCGGCCACCAACAGACGTTGTCATGCGGTGCATATATGCACAATGTTTGCGCATCCTCGACGGTACGATTATTGTCCCGAGCATACTGACGGGACCACTGCGAGACGCGTTCGCCGTTCTGAGACATGCATACGCCGGCTAACGTGTTTGGTGACCGCGCATACCACGAAAACTGAAGCTCGTCTCTCTCTCTCTCTCTCTCCCCCCCTCTCTCTTTCTGAGGCACAACAGAGTCTCGACCCGGCGACCAAGCTAGAGATGGTGGTCACCGTCAGAATGGAGAGCCAGCTTCAAGGGTGAAGCGGAGGACTCGAAACAAGGGGGTTGTTGCACTACTGGACTCGTCCCGCATACGTAACGCTGCCCGACCGCCTCTCTCGCACCAAGATTTATGGCACGCGCGGCTGAACCGACCACGAAGAAGATAAGATTCGCCCACGATCGGGATAACGAGCGCTGCGAGAACTCTCCCTTTTCGGACAAAGAGTCGTCGGCAGAATCTATCCGAGCGATCTATTGTGACCGGGCGCGATGCAATTAGGGCGCAATTGATACGGCGCGGCTAGTATTCCAGAGGGATAAAATAACGCACGATGCCAAGCATCTAAATAGAAGAACAGAGAGTATTCGCTGTAACTCATTTACTTTCGACGAACACATGGTTACTCAAATGATTGAGCTTCTTATTGAGGTTCTTCGAACATAAATTTATTGATCTATTTAGTCTGGTCGGCAAAACTTAACTTTTCCTCTACGAGATTTGACTTTGACAAATTGTCACTTTTCATTATTTCTTCGAAAGCGCAGTTTTGAAGGAATTAATATTAAAATTTCATGTAACACTTGACATTAACTTTGATACAATATATATCGTAAAATTTTTATTTTTTCTAGCACTCGTTTTGAATTATGAAATATTGAAATAAATATAATTCTAATATAAATCTAATATTTAGAGTGAAACATAATATTTTTCAATATCATAGTTTTTATCGTTTGGCAACAAGCAACTGAGATTCGAAGACATCCTTGAAAAGTCTTATCAAACGTCATGCGGAACATTTTTCGAGGTAGCTTTCGTGTAAGCAATCGTGACGGTTACGGGGCGCAAGACATCATCTCGGTAAACTGGTCTAATCCGTGAGCAGGTCTCGGAACTGCTACGGCTTCTTCATCTTCGCGGCGCCAACTTTCGCGAGAACATTCTCTCGACGGCCTTCAGACCAGTCATTTAGTTATATTAAGGAAAAGTTGCTGCGATCTTCGCTGGAAGTAAATGCGACGAGTTGGGCGACGGAGAAAAGAAACTTCCGAGCCTGTGAGCCGACCGACGATTAAGAGGAGTAGAAAACTTCTCCCAGACGCTCATGTGTCCTGCGCGAGATAACAAATGTCATCTCGGCTATACTACGCTTCGCGTCGACAGAATTATGGCCACCGCCATGTTCGCGACGTCGCCGTGGACCTCCACGGGGCGATACCTTTGCGTAAAAATACGAGGCGCGATACTAAATAGTATTGCCGTGAATATTTTTGCATTATACGTTGTATTAAAGCTAACCGCTAAGTGTTACATCAATTTTAATATTAACATTAATTTCTTTAAAATTTATAAAATAATATTTATTGAAACATTCATTTATAAATGTCCAACTTTTATTACGCGCGGTATTAAAGTTTTTAATGTAGAGCTTGTTTATTATACATTTTAAAAATGCCTAAAAAACAATACAGCTATATAAAATAATCGATGTAAAGAAAAATTAAACAATAACATACGAATGGAAATGAATTTTAAATATAACAAAAAATAATTATTATATCGAAGAACGGACAGTAAAATTTGTTATTTTGTAATAACAAAAAAGTATTAACGAGCCTTTGTTCAAAATAAAATTAGATCTCTTGCTTAATGATAGAAGCGTTCTTGTGGGAAAGGTAATTTAGAGATCCTTATACGTTAGCGAGTATTTCGTACATTATCCCTTAATGGTGCGGGGAGCAAAAAATCCCTTGGGTATTGCCACCTTCACGCGCTATTAAGTACGATTACTCGATTGTATCTGTCGAATTCAATTACTGAATTTACTCGTCAAGTAAAAAATTGATAAAATATATTTTCTCTCTTGCGGTACGACGAAATTATTAAAAATAAAGACATTTTCGGAATGTTCAACCTAAGTCTCGAGTTGCAACATTTTTAAAAGAATATAAATTTTATAAAATGTATATAAATAATTATAAGAATTTTTAGACTGCGCCAAATTTATCGCTTAAATTTATTTCTAGTAAAACTCTGCGCAGATAAATAAGAACAATAAAAATATAAAAGTTCTAGTCACGTTGTTTTCTTTTTATCTGTTCTATCATCTTTGATTTATATCTATTTCATAGAAAAGTGCAAGAAAATTTTGATAGCTATGATAAATTTTATTATAATAAAATTTAAGTATATTACTATTTACTCTGTACATCACAGTGATGCTTCATAATAACAGAAAAAAAGTTTTGTAACGTATAAGAATCATCAATAAATTACCAAAATTATAAATACTTAAAAATACAGCGATCCAATATAACAGATCGTTTAAAAACTTAAATTAGTGGGATTGACAGCAATCCGTGCCGCGAAATTTAATTCATACTATGAATAATATTTCTTAATGCGAGATTTAAATTCCGGGTTGGTTTCCCGACTTTTAAATCCATTTCAATTCTTTCTTGCAAGACAGAATTCATTTTAATTCCCCTATTGGAATAATCCAACCTTAAAAAAAATTAACTTTTTCACGAAATAAAATGTGTTAAAATTTCTTCTGTTCTTTACATCTGAGATTCACACATTGCAATTTTATATAATAATTATATAAAAATTTAAATAAGAATTAGAACAAAATAGTTATCAAATTCTGTAAAAAAGTGCAAAGTAATGTTAGAGTTTCAGATAAGAAGAACAAGAAAGTGTCATACATTTCTTTAATTAAAAAAATTAAGAATTTAACTTTATAAAAATAATTCAAACAAAAGTTTTAATTAATAATTAATACGTAATTTATGCAAATATTTAAGATTTAAAATTCTAAAGATAATTTAAAAGTTTCTATTCATTTAAATTATTAAAAAATTCGAAAATTTATTTATTATTTTTATTAAAATATTTTAATAATATAAGTTAGTCATAATATCCATAAAATTAAATTTCTGCGTATTCTAATAATAATACAGCTGTTAGTGGCCGCAGGAGTCAAACCGTGCTGCTTTCGTATAGAACAAGTAGACAAAGACGAGTAGCGGTTGAAGTCATGGACGACAATTACCACGAGGGTGATTCGGTGCTATCGAAAATTAACTGCGCTGACTCGGACCAATGTGATCCCCTGGCAATAATACATTATTGTACTAGTCTCTAGCACACGTAGTTAGTACGTATACATTAAGCTAGAACCTCATAGATCTCTATTACCATAACGATCCTCAATCAATGGATTAAATCAATGGATATTATTCTTGAAATTTTACTAAAATTTCATCAATGATAAATGCACGTTCAATTGCAACAGCTATATCGTGCAGTTTGTATACAAATCTAAAATTTTTGTAAAATGGCAGAAATATTTCGAATGCGACAGAAAATGTGCACTGAAATTGTATTGTAAAAATCTAGTCGCAAGTTTATCCCGCGTGAAATATTTGCTGTGTCTCAGTATTACTGTAATATTACTGTAAATTACGTTAAAATAATGAAAAGTATTAAAAACCAATCGTTGCGCGTCTTCGTTGCAATTGTACAACATTTTGTGAATGAATGTAATATTTATTTGCGCACAAGATAAAACGCGTTATGTAAAAGTTAGGTAAAAAGAGAAAAGAATGTATTTTACCGAAAGTTTACGATATGTTATTTGAAACATATCGCTGCGTTGCGTAATTCGCGCGATGGTGCACAATTTTGCATATTTTAGGCAGAGTGTCAATTTCGTGAATCAATACAGGCATTGCCGAGTACCAAGATATTCCAGGTAACAAAAGCAATTTGGACTATTCCCCGTGGCAAATGAGGCGCCTCTGATTAACACACATTGGCTCAATTACACGGGTTAGCCGAGGGAACACGAAATTGCCTGCTATTAACGGTGGCGCAAGGGCGGATAGACATACGAGATATATCAACCGGATAACACGACGATAGGTTGAAAGCCATAGAACGTAATGGGATACTGCGGAACAAAATGTTGCACTATTTTCTTCCTTTTCGCTAATTTAGGCCCACCGACATCGTTCGCGCGCGCATTCCATTCGCCGAGGCAAACCGCCGAATTAATGGCGAAAGTGGCATCCCCCATAACGATCTCGGCGAGGTACTTCAAGTTATAAACGTCGATTGTAAATGGGGAAAACTAACATAATAAAGGATAATCTCCAAAAAGAATCTTTCGACGATAAAGAAAAATACTTTGCTCGTTACAACTTAAGCAGTTACTCGTATCGTAACTGAGATATCGTGCTTCCGGAATACCAAAATCAAAACTTGAATTTTTTATATCCTATGCATTTTTTCCTATGTACAAAGTGGAACATAATACAAGAGGTTGTTTCATCAAAAAATATTATAGATTCTTTTTTAAACAGATTATGCCGCGGTTATGTATACGCATAGTAAGATACAGGATAATTGGAAGCAGTACTAATTTTTTTTAAACATAGTTGATTACGGTGGATAAATAGAGAAAATATAACAAATAGTATTATAACTAGTATAAATTCTAAAAAACTATTATAAATAGTAAAAACTATTATAAAATAGTATTATAATAAGTATTAACGAAGAGAAATGATATACTACTACACAAATACGTATCCTAAATTTGAGAAAATTTTCTCTCAGAAGCTTGAAAAAGTTATTACATGACTTACCGCTACTCCACAGCGGGCTTATCCTCCTTCCGGTTCTCGTTTCCCTTAAGCACTGAAACAATAATAACAGCTTTCATTACAAAAATGTAAACTAATTAGATTTAATTAAATTAATTTAAATTCCCATTTTCTGAGTGTGTGAAGTTGGCCCCCCCTCCCTGCCCAATAATAGTTCTGGCTTGAGTTCTGTAATTTAGAACCATACGAAGAGTTCTCGATAGATTTTAAAAAGAGGTCCGGAGATTTAGGCAGTAAAAACGAACTTAGAAAAATGGGGGTTCAAGTTCACGATTTTTGACATATTGAAAAAAAAATAGTTCTGAATAGATTTCTGACTACCTTTCGAACTTACCTCGTCAACTTCACACACCCCATTTTCTAACTATATTCCTGTTCAAAACTGAAGCCAGTATTCAGATGTAATATTCATAACTTTAAATCTTGAATAATAATATAAATTAATTCAGATAAATTTAGATAAATAATTTTTCAATTAAAATAAAAATATAATTTATAATATTTAAGTAATAGGTTTAATAATTCTTTTTAAATAGCATACCGAATCAACGGTTCACATTATTACAAAGAAAGAATTAAATATCTTTCGTATATAATAATTAAATATTACTATTAGTCATGTACATTTATATACATGTCAATCAGATTGAAGCAAATTCTCTCATGAATTAGTATTCAACTAAAGATATTTTCATTTCAAAATACTATCTTAATCAAACGGAATAAATCATTATCTTATGCTAATAAATCAGCAAAACAAAACACAAAATATTTGCAGTAATAGCAATATTTATCGAAATTAATTTAAAATACACTATATAGATTAGATTCACTATAAAGAATAGCTTCAGCGTAATGGCACAATACTCCTCGAAATGTTGTTACGATATATTTATTATTATGGAATATATCTAATTATATATTTTACAATAAACGATTACTGGCCCGCGCGATTAAAAATTTGTAAACGTAGAGAAGCGACAATTGCTTTTCGAAATAAATATTTTCTACGATTTATTTAGTGTAGAAATCAGACTGCTAGAGGATATAAATTATAGTATATCACGATACTTATAGGCAATAATTATCTTCTTAACGATTCTTCTTAGATTTCAATATATATATCGTATTAGTTTTAAATATACATATCGTATCACGTTTCTAAACTTTTGATGCCAATGTTAGCTTGGCTCTTACTATATTGGGATTGATAATGGATTACTGAGAATAATATATGAATCGCTGCATCTGTCGCGAGTAACGAAAAGCGATGTTACATTAATCATGTATTGGTAATTAATTTGAGATACAAGAGAATATCCAGCGCATAATTGTTTCATAATATGATGAATATTTCGTGATAGATGTGACTAGCTGACAGACGGCCTTATTTATTTTGATAATGTTCGCCGCGCATTGTCTCGTATCGCAAAACCACCATGTATTGTCATTCGCATAGTGATTCAAGTTGAATAAAGCGATTCTGTTGTTTTATTGTTATGTTATTATTTCTTTAAAATTATTTTCAATTATTTTCTTATATTTGTTCTTATCGTTATTAACTCTCTCTCAATTAATGATTGTAAATATGTTATCGTTTCATGTGAATTTATTGATCGCGCAACGATAAGAGATGAGAAATGTAAATTATTATTTAACAACGTACAAATGGGTGTGTGAAGTTTAGATTCTAATGCATCTCGTTTCGTATTTCGAACGATTTAAACGTAATTTATTCGATACTTTTAAATAGAGCGCAGAATAATGCAGTATGTATACGAAACGCGAATTAAGTGACGTCACAATACGTTTAATTAACAAGTACAGTCACAATTAAACCTGTATTTTAACATTTCAGAGTTTTTATATTGTTTGTGATTGACAAAATCTTTCATTATTTCAGGTTTTTCATTAGTTCTGCTAATTTGTGTGATTTGCAGATATTAAGTGGCTAGGCATTCATATTTTCTTCGCGTTGGTTTGCCGTCGTAATATACAATAATAAAGTGCGTGTCATATTTGATTAAGGTCGGGAGTGCCATGCAAAGTACCGTGCGACCATAATTAACCGTGTTTTCACGAGCTGTGTTGTGAGTGTAATGAACGAATTTGAGAAGGAGGCCCGGGTGGCATTGGACGACAGCGCGGCGTAGCAACCATGAGGTAAGTAAATATATCTTGTAGAGATTTATTACCTTAAACTAGATGAGCTAAGACAAATTAACACAAATGTTTAATCTTGATTCACTGAATTAATCTTCAATTTATCAAATACTTTATACATAAATTGTCAGGCATAAATAAGATGTTCAGAAAAATTATAATTAAATTATATGTTGTGAAGATATAATATACTATTAATAGTCCTATTTTGATAGGACTATTAATAATATTTTATCATTTAATATTATTTTATTAGAAAGCTTTTTATCGTTAAATAAATTATGATTCCAATTATCGAAATCTCTCAAATATTCGTTTTAATTCTTTTCTATGTACATTTCTAAATTATAATTATATAAAGTTATAATAATCCATAATTAAAAAGCAAACAAAAAATATTTTACTATAATTAGGTAGATATATCAATTAATTTATTTAATCATATATTTTAACTTAATTTATTCGATAAAAAACACTTTAATAATTACCAACTATTTATTTTTGTAACAAATAAATCAGTATTATTCCCTTAGCTAATGCACTCTTATCAATACTTTATTTCATATCGCTCAAAATAAAGATATTTAATATTTAATAATCATTTCACGGAATTTTACAATATTGTGGAGTGTTCCACAACTGTTCTGCAAAATTTTGACGGCATTAAATAATTCACGGGAATACAGTATTGGTTTTCATAATCTAAATATATCTCAATTATTATCAATTAAAATGGAATTACTAAATTGTCTATATCTCAAGGCAAAACTTTACGAGCATCTCAATTGACGTTTTCATATAAAATTTATATAACAGCTATAAATAAAATATAAGATATAAAAATACTAACCTCCTTTATTTTATTCAGTTTTAAATAGATATGATATTCGAGTATAACAGATTATTTTAAAAGACTTTCTTGACTTGAAACGTAAAGATATGAAACGTTGTTATCATATCTTTACATAATTATATTATTCAACTTGATTACAAGCCTAATATCGCTCAAGATTCCGAAAGTGAAGAATGACGTAACAGGAAATCAAAGGCGATCCGATTTAATGAGTAAGGCAGGAACAACATAATGTGTGAAACAGCGTGATTAATTACTCACGTTGCGGCCGAAGTTGGAACGCCGCCGATCCCGCACTCCCACACGATTAATTTCACACGCGATTAGGAATTCAACGATACAAATTTTGTACGAAGTACTCGCGTTACGTCGCGGCTCGTTGCATTACGCATTATTTGATTTGAATCTTATTTCAACGCGGTTCGGTTTCTGCGGAGCAGAGTGCGCTACTTCCTACTTTATGATTTCCACGACGTCGATAACTCAGATTTGTCGGCAAAAATTATTGATTATTTCTATAAGGGCTGCTTTCGCGACGTGGATCAAAATTATCCGTGCGCGTGATCGGTCAAATTTGAATTTTCATTGTGATTTGGCCAATCACGCGCACGGATCATTTAGATCGGGACATTTTGATCCACATCGCGAAAGCAGTCAAGTGTAACCTTCTATAAATGATATAAATGTATTTCTATAAATGATGGTGAACGCGCGCTATTTTTTATTAATTTTAAATTATATCGTGATATAAATGATGCAAATAAAAAATTGAATTTTAGATAAATTGTATATCACTATGAATTAATTGAATTAATTAACATGATACTGCTTGATTCTTACAATTGCACAAACTCTACATATAAGAATCCCAAACAACGCCGGACAGTTTTAAGCTAGTAATTTATAAATCAAAAGAGCCAATAAAAACGGAAGAAAGAGAATATGTCCCAACACTGTAGATCGAATAAAAAACTATCGAAAAAAGCCGATATAAATCGCGACTATTGCGGCGCCACGACGTCGCGTGGAATAACAAGTAATAGTCAATAAATAAAAGTGACCAAATCGTGGCCAGACGAGAAATAAATGATGAAGCGTAAAAAACACTTACCAGCCGATGTCGTCCTGCTTCTTCACCGCCGACGGGAACGCACTCACCCTCGGAACCGAAAAACACGACTTCTTACCGCGCGCGTTAATTAGTCGTCACTCGGCATTTTAGTCGCGCGGCACTTGGCGCGCGTAAATAACGCGAACGCGACGATACTCCGTCCGTCAATCCCGCGGCCACGCGTCTCGCGAGATTTATATTATATAAGAATCAAAACAAAGAAGCAGCCGATTTGCACGGATGGTTAATGATGAGCCAAATAGCAAGAGAAAAATTACCTTTTAATCAAATCTGTTTTAACTGTCCTCTCCTTTCTCTCTTGCACGTATATAATAAAATAGGCAAATATTCAACTTTAGAAACGTGAAGAGAAAAGAGGAAAACGCGGAAGATGAAATAAACGAACTTATTATCGCACGCACATATAAACTTGATTAAATCTGCTGTTATAACTATACTAATTTATTCTTTTAATTAACTTAATTACCTCAATAATGTACGACGAATTGACAAAATTATTGTAGGATTAGTTATGCTAATTATACTATCAAAATTGTCAAAAATATACATCTCCGCGTTGACAGCTACTTTCGCAGCAGAAAGTAAAAGTGTGCTAAAAAAATTTTTTCAGATCGAATTTGGAGTTCTCTTGCTATTCGGTACTTACATGAATATTAATAATATTTTTATTATTATTCTATTGTGAATATGTTTCATTATTTATCTGAGACGCTTTAAAGCTTTAAACATGTTAAAAATATGCACAGCATGGCTTATATTTTTTTTTTTACAAAAAAAATTAATTTCTGATATTTTAACATTTTCAATCTTTTCCATCATTTATTTTCAATTATTGTTAAAGTGATTCTCATTGTCTAATGATTCCCATTAGCTGCTGGCACTCATTTTGTTTAATATCCTGCTTAATTCTCTAATACGAAAATGAAAATTCATTTTGTCCAATGAGTTTATTTTAGAAACTTTCAGTTGTGTCTTAAAATATCTTTTTCTCTCTCCTTTTATCTATAGTAAATTATTTATTATCACATAACAGAGCGACGCCACGTAATATCCAGTAATCAGGATTTTTTAGAGTTTGCAGCCAGAGCGGTGTCACTAACAGCGCATAAGTCCTCTGAAGTTTTTTATATACAGGACACTGTGGAAAAAAAAATATTCGAATGATTGTCTCTAATAGTACTTCATTAGTACAACTAAATTGAAGTATATTAGTCGTGTTCTAACTTGATATAATTTCGGGCTCTTCTCTGGGGCGTTATATAAAGCGAAGATATGTATCACCGGCATTAATACGTAAAGGACTTTATTTGCCGATTCGCACAAACGGGCATTTCTTCGGTCCCAGCCGGCACCCTCGAGGAACAAGCCATAAACGTAAACACCTTCCTATTTCGCGAATATCGATATAATTAATTATTGCAATAATTTTGTATACACGTTGCGTAATTATCATTACATACAGGTGGCGGTTTTTTTATTTCCTCTGACATATTGCGTAAGACTTCATTATGAAGCGTAACATTATCCAAAGCCCATTTATGAGCACGCGTTATTTCTTGCTTCATTGCAGTTAAAAATCCTGCAAAACACCGTTTTCATGCCTCGTGTTACATCAAGTATTTGCTTAACGCGAAAGTATGTATATTAAATGCCTTGCGGATTGAAGAAGCCAGTCATCCAAAACTTCATCGGTCTACCGCTACGCAGCCAAGTCGAAAACTGTTGGTTCCTCTCCAGTAGTTCGGTAAACCAGAATCCCAAAGAAGCAGACTCCCACGATCGAGCTTTCCAGGCCTTCGGTATCCTGGCGTCGTATATATTATCGAGGGCATCTCGCAATTCCTGAAAATGTATTCATATTTATTCACTTTAGAGAATAACGCGCTCTATATATAATGATCGTAATTAAGGGATTCTAAGGAAATTACCTCGCTCATTATAATTACGCCTTCTATAGCCAAGAGAAGATCCCTGAGCATAACGCGTATTAATTTTATAACCACCTGTATTCTATCGATCTCTTGTTTCAAGAAAATGTTCATTGGAGCGGTATGATCCATTGCGTGTAATCTACGATAATGTCAGAGAATTTGTTAGTTTTTCATTAAATTGGAAAAATCTATTTATTAAATTTAAAAAAAAAAAACCTATTCATTCTTTTGGATCGTTAAATCTGTCGAGAATAAATTTTGAAAGTGTCTACTTCAAATTTTATTCATAAAATGCTAACGAAAATATAACGAAATCTCTTAACAAAATATAATGGTAGACTGGCTGCAGAAACTGAGCAGAATCTGCTGTTTCATAATCATTAAAATGATGTATTTCATCTAAATGTTCACGAAATGACAAATTCTATTCGATTTCTGCCGACAATTTACTATCAGATTATTATAGCAGTAGGTTTTGCCGGCAAAACACGAGTTTAATGCGAACGCAAATAATACCGAATCTGTTGCAGTATCTGAATAAATTCTATTGACAATTTATTGTCATATCGCGAGCAATTTGTTTACTGGGTTTGTTATCTGTTATTCTTTATCAGTTGTTATAAAAAGATAGTTATTAGTTAAGATCCAAAGATAGCAGATAGACCTCTCTTTAACTTCGAACATATCATACAATCCCGGAACTTTTTCTAACATTTCCTTCGCCTGTCTTGTAACAACTACTTCTCGAGATTCTGCACCAACAACAACAGCTTCTTTCGGCTGCACGGATATTATTATATCTAGTACAGTCTGTGTGGTGTTACTCTGGTATCTAAAATACAAGAATGTTTTTTTTAACTATTTTACGTAACTATTTTCATATATTTCTCGCGACAATGTCTTACGTAATATCTGCATTTGGATGCAAGCCGTATACTTTTGGCGGATCTACGGGACTCATGGCGTCTATCGCCTTCAGATAATCGCTTACTTGCTTAAATATCAAAAGCGGATAATTCTTGTAGAAAACAAAACCTTCCGTGAAGAGCGCTTCAGTAAACCACACTTTCGCGAAGGTGTTTAACAATCTTTTATCGTAGTCATCTGTAACGCGTCCGCCGTATTGCACTTCGCCTATCATGTAACTAAAAATCCAAATATATGTAAAAAGAATTAATAGAGAATTAATAGCTAAGAAAAAGAAAAAGGGAGCTGATAATTTGAACTTCTTCTTTTACCGCACGGTCTGCCAATTTATACCACGCTTCGGATCATAGTCATTTAGATGATTATACATGAACATGCAAGATGCCAGCCAATCCGACGAATTAAATTCGTAGGGTATGTTCCATCCCAGGGGGCCGAACTTCCGTCTTTCCTGAACAACAGTGTGCAGGAATGACACGGTGTATATTAGCGGTATATATTGCGTAGCGTCACACTGGTCCAATATTTCCTGATTCATACTGTTGTACGTCGCCAATAAACCTGCGCGTATTCCTAACGTGGAAATCACACTGTGATTATATCTCCCTTACTTCCGCGTATGGGGATACATCTTTGTTTGAGGAAATAAAAATAGATGCCTTGCGGGGGTTCGTATGTATATTTTATAGACATTTGCAGTAAGGAAACGGGAAAGTCTTTGTGCGGCTCCGTTGTGATCCACACGCGAAAATTCGGATGCGGCGCTTCCATTTCCAAAAGGAAGTTTACCAATTCCGCCATGTAGTCCAAGCCCAAGTGACAGTTTTGGCATAAAGCCCAAAAGCCCTGCGAGTTGCTCAAATTAATAACACGTTGCACCATCGAAGGGGAAAGCTTTCTTTTTTTATAATATACCTCAGTTTTTGCGCTACTGAGCAATCGACGAGCGTGAACTTCTTGACCCTGTCCCATCGATATGCTTCTACAGACGATTTCCATTTTCTTCGCAAGCTGTTCGATGCTAGGCGTAGGATCCGATCCCATGCTTAAGAAACAGATCATTGGTGTGTTTGGCCTCGACTCGCTATGCATTGCATCTAGAAGAGTAACCACGGGCTCTGCGTATTTCGCTCCTAAGGAAGATGCTATATATTTCCTTGATTGCGACAAAGTTCTGTCCATGCACCAAGCTCTGCAAGCATGTTATTTCACAGGACTTTGAACACATGTGGTTTTTATATTTTGTATATTTAATCAAATTTTTCGAAAGTACTTTTCTTGTATTTTCTATTGAAAAAGATGATTGTCCCAGAATTCTCCCAAAATATACCTTGCAATTTGTATTTTGTATTTTGCATACGAAATATTAGATTTCGATGGTATTGCATTATGCCAGTCCTGAATTTTTAATTCATGAAGATTATCTTACTGAGAGATTACCTTATCAGGAGCAATCGACGGAATGTATCCAACGTGTTGTAACCATCTGGTATAACTTCCTCCTCTGGTGCAGCTTTGTCGAACCAATGTTTCCAAACTTTCTCGGAGGCGGGTACTTGGAATACGATGTACTGAAATTGTCGTAATGACGACAGTGCAATTAAATTAAGCCACGTCACATCCGTGATCCATCTGCATGGTTTCGGCTCGACTGCCTTTAAGTCCAACGCCGCGCCGCCTTTAATAAAATACTGAAATTCCTCGTGCGTGATACTGCCGCGTTGCAGATCGATTTTTAGTGTCATCAATAAAATGAACATGAATTTATGTATCTCGTAAAGTCCGCGTGCTTTGTACTTAAATATATCGTAAGTCAGATATTCGATGATGTAAGTTATCCTTCGCTGATTGACTGGAGTCTTTTCGGACCTGGAATTAGAATTTAGATACACGTTATTCAGCAAATTTTAGAATCTATATTTACGACGTTAAGAACATAACACAATGCAAGTAGCTTGCTTTACGCGCGAAAACTATATTTACCTAGCCATTGAGATATCAAATCGTTCTAAGAATTGAACGAGGGATGTTTGGTACATGCAATTGACATGCGGCATGTCACATATCAAAAAGTATAAAACGCTACCGCGTGTCGCAACTGGCCGGAATTCTTCACGTGCTACGTCAATTTTTAGCTCTGTATCTTTTGCTATACTCAGCTTTTTATTTAGCTCCGATGCTGTGTGTTTCGTGGTATTTAATACCGACATTAATTCAACATCTTCTATCAAAGGCCCCTTTAAAAGAATGAAAAATTTACAAAGAAAATATTATTAATTGTACTTATTTCAGAGTTATTTAATTAGTGCTGCAAAGAAGAACGATAAAATTAAAACGATAAATACTTGTACAGTTCCCAATTTATGTAGAAGATTTGCTTCTAATTCTTTAATCTTTCTATTATTTGCGGCTACGTCAACAATCAATTGCGTTTTTTCTGTCTCCAATTCCTTCTTCTCCGTTAAAATAACTCTTCCTAATAATTGATCTTCTAGACCTGTGAAAGTAATACATAAATGTAGATTTAAAAAATTGTAATCAAAGAAATATTTTCTTATGAATACATTTATAAGTATTTTATCCAAAAATAGAATACACTTTTACCTTTCATTGTAACAGTAAAATCAATTATAGACGTGTGGGCGAATACTTCTGGAGTATAGAAAGGATTTGGTAATTTTGTTGTAATATAAAGTCTGAAATCTTTGTGAATATCCACTTCTTTATCGCCTATTTTGACCTGTTATAATACAATAATATATCAAATATAAAATTATACAAAAATTACGTTACAAGATGTTTACCTTAAAGGAGGTTCCTATTTTTATAAAATTCTTTTCCAGCAAGTTATCTAACATTGGATCTATTTCTTCCCCTACATCTTGGATCAATAGTGGTTGTCCTATCGATACAGAATCCTCCAAATGATTTCTAAAGTATTTGTGTGTGAACCATGTTATCTGAAGAATACATTAACATATGTTAAATTAATTATATTACATTTCATATTTCCTTCTATTATTATACCTTCAAATCAAATTCTTTTTCTTTATTTTTAATCCACGTTTTCCCTTGCAATTGTGGGTCAATCAGTAAAGGATATCTCGATGCCTTCGTTGCAATTATTCCATTTTGAATTGATAATTCATCGGTTGGTAGACCTTGCAAGCTCCAGTCACCAATCTAGGATAAATTGGATACTTATTCGCTCATTTCAATTATATTTCTTATACCACATATTAATTTCTATAATTTTACCGTAGCTGTGTCTGTCAACGTATTAACAATGTTTAAGGTAACAGAAATTGGGATCTTTCTATCTTGTATAAAGTCAAACCATTTCTTTTGCAAAAGAATTCGGAATTCTTGATTAAATGGCCCGCAATAAGAGAGAAATCCAGTAAACACCAACACATCTCCAACGAGACGTTCTTTTTCTGATTTAAATATAGTCACTTGCTCCGTCCATCTAATTTTTTCTCCAGATAATCCCTCAATCATAGCGGCTGCGACATCCATTTTTGCTTGGCAAGTCGCAGCTTGGTCGACAATTTTCTAATGAAAAACATTAAACGTACATGTCACATAATTAATTTCAGTTTTATTAATATTGTTATCATACTTGTCGTTCTCGCATCACGCCATCGAATTCATTTTGAACTATCTTTAAAGCATCGTCCTTTTCTTTCAATAATTCTTCTGCCTTGACTAAATTTTTGTTAGCCATCTCATAGTTATTTTCTTGTACAAAAAGATTTGCCTATAAAGTGATTCTTGTTAATTATACAATTCTTTAACACTATACATTTTCCTATTAATGCTGGAGAACGATTGACGTTATTTCGTAATTTGGAAATTGGAAAAGAAAAATAAATAAGTTATGTATTTAGGCATAGATTTATTTTTTCTCTTATAAGTCATGAAATGACAGCGGTTGTTCTCATTCCACAATGGTTATTAATATGGAATACCTTTAGAGGCAGTACATCTTTATTTATATCATAAAAAGCAGCCATAGAAATGGTCCATTGTAGGAGACCCGCAACATTTCCACAGGCTTGCATTGCGGCTTCATACGTGTATATGTGAAAATTTAAATACGGTATCATTAAGTCGATAGTTTCAGCATTAATATTATCCTTTGGAAAATTTTGTAAATTATGTAGAAATCTGGTATCAGCTAAAACCTGCAAACATTAGCATACAAATAATATTTTTCATTTAACTGAAAATAAAATTTTTCCCAATATTGTTCATTAACATAGAAATTAGTATACAGAGATTATACAGGGCTTACCTTTAACGACTCTGACCATGAAGGTGCTAGAAATTGATGTTCGTAATCCAGTTTGACTGGTTCCAACTTCCGCCCGAATAGAATCAGAACGCAGTCCATTATGAGCGTAATTAAATACGGTGGTTTAGGTAATTTACGAACGGTGGAGATGTCTGCTGCTTTTATGGTCTGAAATGTATTGCTGTCAATGAATGTTTGCAACATTTGATATAAATATCAATTATTGGCCACAGCACCTGTAACGCAGCTTCGGCTTCCAACAAGGCAGGCTCCGCAGCTTTCAACGTCTGTTCCGCCACTGCCTTATCTTTCGCTATCACTTTCAGAATCGCTTCCGCTTCATTTTTCGAAACTTCAACTTTTGCTTTCACACCCTCGGCTTCTTTCTTTTTCTCATTCACAATAACAAGAATCTAAATATGTTTTATATTATTACGGATGAAATTAGAATCGCTATAAATAAATAATTAATGTTTTACGAAAATATATTATTTACCGCCTCCACTTGAACATTTTTTACTGCAATCTCCTCCTGAGTTTTTTCCAATTCTTGCCGTAACACATCGATTTGAGCCGCAGCGTCAATTAATTTATTCAAACCGCTACTCATACGGGAAGCAAGTATATTAATATTATCCAAATGTTGCTTATAAATCGTTTTATAACTATCGAGAAACGTTAAAAATGATCTCGGAGTCACGTATACTTGACGTCGGAATCTGTGTGTTTGTTGAAATTAAATTTAATTATTTACATACAGGCGGTGAAACGCTGATAAGAAGATAGAAAAGTGAACCTGTTGAAATATTCCACACAGGTATCGTTTACATCATCTTGAATATCGCCCACAACTTGCGTTAATTGTTGTTTTACTTCCGGGCTGCATATAACTTCGTATGTGCCCAGAAAGTGCTCGCCGACTGCGTATAGTGCGTCCCTTGGCCATCTCAAAAACCAATTTAACGTGCAACCAGATATAAGGGCAGGGAATTTTAATGACCGAGATCTAAACTTTCCACTGACCTGTGCAAATAATTACAAACTTGATAACCCAGGAGGAGAATAAAAAGGATAAATTCAAATATCTTCAACAGCGACAGTAATGAAACTCACTGGTGAGAAGCATAAGACTATATGCAGATTATTTCTTGCTTGTGATATAAAGTAATCATAAAGATTGTCTTGCGTCGGAGGTCGTCGAGGATCAGCCTTTTTCATTAGCGGCGTGACAGTCGTCAAAATTTCATCTAATTCATCTTTTGGAAAAAGATTGGCCACTTCGCCGACGCTTAATATGTTGTTTATATATTCTAAAAATGCTTCGTCTTTTATTTCGTTATCCGTGAAAATGAAAGTGAGACCTTTGCTGTCTATACCAGCGGTACGATACAATTTTCGCAAATCATCCATCAAGCTAGCTACATTATAAATCCTGAAGAGATATAATCATATATGTATTATTTCTTCATATATTTTCAATAACATCCAATATGTGTACAAACAACATTTGCAGAATATTTCTACAAAATTGCGCATTTCTACAAAATAAAAATCTTAATGTATATAATTAACGATAAAATTAAAATAAAAGATTGTATGTAATTTTGTAATAATTTTCTGCAGAATTTCGCGTTTTGCATTTTCTAATTGCTGATAGAACATATTTGTTATGGGATAAATTTAGTGAAATCTTAATACTCGCCTGGATAATGTAATTTGAAAAAAGTTATATCTTGCAATAAAGGATGCGAGTCGCGTTAAGCTCTGCTTGCCAGATCCTCCTATACCCACTAGCAACGCATTGCTTCTAGGAACTCCGAGTATTCTCGATATTCGTATCAAGTGCACCAAAGCGTCATGGAAGAAGACCAGATCGAGATGCATACCGCGTATATATTCATTAAATTGCTCCATATTTTGTTGAACTTTTGCGATAACGATATCGTAACTACAAATGAAAATATGTGGCTATTTATTTTTAAGTCCATCACATTAGACAAGAAATTCGGTTCAGCGTACCTCGATATCTCCTCATAAATCTTTGGCGCCTCTAATACATAATCTTCCGGCTCGTCACCTATCGGTTCTGGTGGTTCGCGCAAGAAGTCTACGAAATATGTCTCGACTGGGGAATAATACTGAAAATCTGAACCTAACATCTTCTCTACGGTCCGCCGTAATGTATTTTGAAACCATTCTTTATCAGCGACAGTGATAAAGCTATGAGTGATTTATTAGTTTAGCAAATAAACGAAATAGAGCAAAAATATTTCATAATTATTAAAACAAAAAACAAACCGATCCGCTATCACGCGCATGCATTCATGCTCCCATAATTTCAACAGTGTCGTTATAGATTGACACTCGGCTCTCTCTATCCTGAGTATTCCCTCCCAGATACGAGAAAGATCACGCAAGTTGAAAACGTAATGAAACTTGGCTGGAGTCGGTAACATCTTCGCTTTAGTTTGCTGCCATAATACTCGAGTCAATGGTATGAGCTTCGGCAAGAAATTAACGATAGTTTCAGAGAATCTCGTAATGCAAAAGTAGCCTTGGCCGATGACACCTGCAATTTTTTATTTTTATTATATTCAATTACGTTCATGTTGTTTTCGGTAAATGAGCGCTCATTATTCGTACTGAAAATTGTATCCATGGACTTGTTGGACGGTAATGTGCAATTAAAAATATTGAACTGCCGTTTCAATCGCGGTGGAATGTCATTTCGTCCTCCGCCCGGATGATGCATCGCGGCAAGTAACATAATATTTTGCATGGTGCAAAAGTCGCCGGGTTTATCCAGGGAGTAGAACCCTTTGTACTCCATTAACTGACGTACGATCTCGTTCGTAATTTGATCACCCCATTCATTTATATCGGGCATATTTATATCGTCGATAAAGATGGTCATTTTCCGTCCACCTGGCGGGCCATAAGTGGTGCCCACTTGCTTTTCAACGTAGCTCTCGAATACACGCTGAAGAAAACAATAGTTTACGCGATAAAATGATTAATATAGTCATTATACAGCGCAATTGAAAAAAATTTAAATAGGAGTTTTATTTATTTTATTTTTAGAGAGGATTTTCATTTATTGTCACACTATATAATGCTCTCGGAATTATTACCTGAACCATGTTGGGCGTGGATGCTGAAGAAAAGTTAAAGAACTTGTTTAAATGATATTCGGGGTCATGCTTGGACATATAGCTTTTTATCATTACGCTTTTGGCGGTACCGGCTTCCCCTATTGTACAATTAATCTGTATTAATATTATGTGTGCAATTAATATTAGAATTAATATTACATGTTTAATCAATTATAGAGTTATGGCTAAATAAAACCAATTACTAAACTTTGTAGTGTGCGCCTACCTATTAAAAGTACTGCTTTTTCTTGTTTTGCTATAATATCAATTAAATATAATGTCCTTGTATTGTCGATGTTAGGAACAAGAATAGTATGATATTCTAAGATACGATCTGAAGGATATTCAAATTCTGGCACGATTTTACTCCAATGTATCCATTTTCCATCGTCTGACACTAGATACTCAAAAATAGTTTCATCTTCCTATAAATCGAATACTTATAAGTCGAAAAAATTTATTAACATTGTGTTTTAGCAATAATGTTAGCATTGTGCTTATTAGAATTAAATAACATAAAATTATCATATACGAACTCTATACTTTGGCCAGTTACACTTTGATTCATGATTTACAAGATATTCTTGTAATGTAAGTCGTCCATCTAACTCTAATATTGCACCCAAACTCCACATAACAGAAAATAGAAAAAGCTTTTCGATATGGTGCTCAGGTAATATTTCTAAAAATTATAATTTTGATAAAATAAAATATTTGACAGATATTTTATTTAAAATTAAAATTTAATTCCAAAGTAAAATTGTTGAATTTGTACCTACTTATACAAAATATACTTATACAAAAATTATTATACAAATTTTTAAAATATAAATTAATAATAAAACATTACAAAATTATAAAATATTTGATAAAAAGATGCACACAGAAAACGATAAAATATGTTACATGATAACTAAATATTCTAACAAAATACTCGATATTATGACATTACATATTGAATGAATAAATATTCTGTAAAAGAGAAGTTTTCATATTTACTATTTGGATCAGAATTTCCGACATTTAATCCTTCCAATAAGTCAATACATTGCCGTATATAAAGCGCCTCTAAAAGCATCATTTTAGTTTGAAGCTTTGTTTGAACGAATGTATGTGCATCTCCATATATTTTATGAAAAAACATTCGTAACACTCGAGCTTCGTTGCTGGAACATTTTCTAAGCCATCCCTGTATTAAAAATATTGTAACATCACAATAAGCGTCCGTACAGGGAATATCTCATTATCACAAAATCCCAGATTCATATTACCTCTAAAATTGAATTCCATTTCAGTACAGAGGCACTGACGAATACCATTCCCATGCGCGATATAGTCGCCGGGGACGCATTATCCACATTGTCAGGTTCAAACACTAATTTGGTATTTGGTGCCATTATAATACGATCGCCATTCGCCAATGTTAGAGTTTTATTGTCATCCAAAACAGAATTTAAATTTTCAATCCATACTGCGTCTACAGGACCGTCCAATACCATCCATAAATTTTCCGTCTTCTTCGTTTGTGTGGACCTTCGCCATATAATGGAGAATATGCCGTCTGTCCAATCATTCGTCGCAAAGTCGAGTTTTCCAAACATTTGAGACGCAGTTATCGCCTATCCATATTTTTTCATACAAGTGAGGAAAGAATTATTTTTGTATCAATATATCTGATATAATAGAGAACTATCATTAACAGATACTGACTTTTGGATTCATTCTAATTTCTTTATGCGGTATACCCATTTCTGTTAAAGCTCTCATTAATGCCCATATGCATCGTGTTTTACCAGATCCTGTTGGCCCGAGAACCATTAAACCATGGCGAACGAGTGATGTCTCGTATAACTGCAAATTATCAACATCGTTATATTTTTCTTTCAATGATAACATAATTTATAATAATTTTGTGCAAATATCTAACAATAAGTTCTTAAAAAGTTTTTGAAGAAACTTCTTTGAAATAATTAACATAATTGATTTGCACTAATATTAAAAAATGCAGATAAGAAATTTTCACAACATAATTTTTTATAAAATTAAAACAAAGAGAATATGAAATAAATGAAGCAATAAACATATATTAACATATTAAAAATACTTGAACGGTTTTCAAATTCCATTCTTTGTGATTTATGATGCCAAGGGCAACAGTAGCTTTATCTATTGCTTTCTGTAATTCTTTATATGTCTTCGTTGTTAACTTTATATCCGGGAACATATCTTCAATGAGCGACATGAAAAGAGACTCATCTTCATCCACTAATTTCGATAAATTCATATCGCTAAGGAAGAAAATTAACTCACATTTAAATTATCACTTCTTTCAGTGTTTAAATAATTTTTCTAGACAAAATATATGATATAATCGTATTACCGCAGTACTCTCATAAGTGTAGTTTCTTCGGAATCAGTAGGCTGAGCGCGTTTCTGGGCACCAAGTGTGCGCAAACACGACAAAATGTTCCTTAATCCAAAGTCATAATGTACCTGTTTGCTGAGCTGCTCCTCGCATAAATTGTACAATATAAAAAATTTTCGTGCTAATACTACGTTTTCTTTGAACCCACATGCCGCGAGTTTTACTCGCATTATAATCTAAGCAAGTGGAATTAAATTTATAAAATTAAATTAAATTTTATAATGAGAGAAATTATAAATCTAATTTTTTACAGAGACATGTAGCTTTGATAGTTTAACATATAAAAAATAACAATAATATCTCGACATACCTGTCTATCAGGAACCATCATTGCTACACTTCTAAATTGTATTTTTAAATTTTCCGGCAATTCTTGTCGACCAGCATACCCGGGATTCATTGTAATAAATATTCCGAATTCATAATTGAGTTTATAAGTTTCGCCATCACTGCAAATAAAGTATAGTTTGCTATAGTAATATAATATTTATTACAGAAGTAAAGGATTAAATATTTAGCTTAAATACATAAATATTTAGATTAAATACATTAATATTTGTTAAAAAAATTATGTAATTAATAATAAAACAAAGAAAATTAAAAAAGAAATAGTAGAACTTTATTTTATGAAAGTATAAATTTATAAATTTCAAACAAAAAATTTAATTTTACGTAACAAAAAGTTTAATTTTTTTTTCTTTTGTACCTGAATAAAAAAGTTGTTTTTTTCTCCTTTCGTGCATTGAGCACGATTGCTATTTGTTGCGCGGCGACGGATAATACCGGTAGATCAATTCGGTTAAACTCGTCAAAGCATCCCCAGGTACCGGATTGCGCTAATCCTTTAAATATTCTGCCTAAACCTCGGAAATCCATTTGATCGGAACAATTAAAAACAACAACGTATTTTCCCAGTGCTTTCCCCATATCTTTCACTGTTTCTGTTTTACCCGTGCCGGCAGGACCTGCGGGAGCTCCGCCAAAATTCATTCCTAAAAAAATATTTGCAAGAAACGACAGTAAGTGATATGAATACCGGGGCAAATGCTATTTTACACACTGTTTTTCCTTTGGTATCATACCCACGGCCTGTGCTAGTGTTATGTAACACCTGTCTGTGAGTGGCGTAATTGCAAGTCGATCTGTACAACCCAGGAATTCATTTTGATAAACAAATTTCACGTCGGTTATCTTAATTAGGATTTCCTCGGAATCGACATGATAATAAAACCTATTCTGTTTCAACCACTCAAAATCATTTATACTTCGAATTCTAAGACGACACAACTCATCAAATATATCTCTGAAAGTTTTATAAATGCCATTTACTTTCCACAACCTTTATTATGTTGTAATTGTTAATTATATGATAAATATTCAGAATAAATATTTATCCGTACCTTTGATGCACATGTATCGTTATTAAACATTCATATTTTATTCTGGCATACTTTGTAAGATCCTTAACGGTCAAATCTATAAAACTGTTTAGCAAATCTAGAAACCATTGATTGGTCCTTTTCATTATCATTCTGTCCCGTTTGGCTGTCATGATTGCTATTTCAGAATCTTGTGTCCATAAAACTTGTAATGCTAATAGGCCGACCTATGGAAAGTGAATATTTGGAATTGATGTATATACAATTGTGCTTGTTGAATACGCGAGTTTCGTATGCACATCATCTTACTTGCAAAACGGAATTTTCTATCAATAACAAGATGTCAAATTCAGGTGTGTGAAGTGATTGCAGTCCTAGCGAAATCACAGCTCCGACGGACTGTTGGTGGACTGTTAATAAAACGTTTAACCAGTTCTCTACGCCTCCTATACACGCGACTTCTTTTTCCAAAACTATTTGTTCATCTTCCCGTGAATGCATTGCTACAATTTTGTCATATTCCTTTTCGGAAAACTTCAGCTACATACAAAGGATACTACGATAAGATCACGAGCATAAAAAAAGCATGTAATATATAAGACTTATTATAGGAATAGTAATAATTATTTTTATAATGCGTGATTGTTACACGTTTGTAATAACTTTATTTTTTTAATGCCTCTCATTACTTTTGCTATATTATCGAAAAATCCATCGAGATATTTCTCTATTGTATGACAGTCCGCTGCTTGTCCAAGTATCTCCAGCAAAGTAGGGTCTGATATAAAACAGAATCTTGGGAAAATAACTCGCTTGGTTTCCAGATAGCTGTATTAATAGAATTTCATTGATTAGACTTGATAATCTGCAGGTAGCAGTTAATTCATTTTGCCAAAGCTATATATACCCGCTAAGAGATTTCTGACACGATTCTAACTGTTCCAGTAAATGAGGTAAAAACTGACTCATCGTTTCATCTCCAATACACGTTTCCACTGCATTTAATATCTCATGAGCGCGTAACATAAGCTTGACCCAAGCCTTATCAATAGTCTAAAATAATACACATATTATATTATTTCGTTAATAATAATAACACCACGATCGGAAGTTTCTCGTTAAATACATTAAAACGTTTTGCTTCAGTAGGTAATTGCTTAGATATGTCCCCGCCAATAAATACTGCTTCTAAATAAGCCCACAGATTCTGCACAGTTAACCATTTCGCCAATATTTCCGAGGTGTTGCTAAGTTTGGTCTGCCACAACTGAATCTCTTTCTTAAACGGTGCATTGTAACTATATAACATTTGACATGAATGTAGTATGTATAACAAGAATTAATATTTTCAGATTTAGAGATGTATCTAGTATACCGGTTTGCCAGTAACGAGCTTATGACCATTAAACTGTCTTCCAGTAGAGCTATAATTTCAGCCGTTTCGATACCTTTCAGAAGTAGCTCGCCTCTCTGCCTGAAAGGAGCAAATTGCAAATCTATAACCGCCCAATCCGCAATTATCTGCTTCAATTTGAACTCAATGTCTTGTTCCTTTACTGCACTAATACATATGTCCTGCAACGTGTAATATTTATGAGTATAATTTTTTTATTTTACTGCATTGTATTATAATATACATTATTTTGCAAAAAAAGATATGTTATGTGAGTCTAAAAACAGTAATTTCGCAACTTAATTAAGCATACCTCTACATCATCTTTGTACTTCAACAAAGGTGCCTGCATGACGTTTGCTAAGGTAAACGTTTCAGATTCTACATCGAAGAAATATTGACAAAGTTTAGACAGTTTCTCCCAATGTCTGTCTTTCATGCTTTTATTGGCCATCATCTCTAACAATGGGCACATTTCATTAAAATCATCAATCTTCTTTTGCAGATCGATATACGCGGGCCACTCTCTCATAGCTTTAGGCAACTTTCGACATCTAAATTAATATTACACCGTATTATTATAAGAATTTCATAATATTGTAGATTAAATCTTGTTAAACTATGTGAGTTAGCTTAGTTTACTTGTTTTGGAAGTCGGCCAATTCAGTTATAATTGACTCAATATCAATCTCGGACCATGGAATATCATAATAGCTATCAATAGTGCGCATAACTTGCAAATACAATGTATATAACTTCTGCAATAAATTAATTTCCTTTTTTCTCTGTTGTAGAGCTGGGTACTCTGTTACTTCTATACCGAATAAGGATTCGCCGGTACTGTAAGTTTCATATGTTTCCCACAGTTGTTCAAAACGCGTTTGGAATAAGGTAAGTCTTGAAACACGAATATGAAAAATGACGTTATTATTGATATATCAGTTTCATTAAAATTAAATAGTTACTTTTGTTGTAATTAATTTTCAATTGATATACATGTAATTTTACAGAAAATACGAGATATTAATGATACGGGTTATACCGTTCGCTAGCTTCTTTTGCAGGTATTCCTTCAACCATTGGGCCATTGAGTTCAAAATCAATGTCAAATTGAGCTACTTTCTTTTTAAGAATTATAACTCCATTAATAAGTTCCGTCTTCAATGGCTCTTGCATCTCACATATAACTGCTTGAACTTGCTTCGCCTACATAAATATAGATATTATTTATCCGCGAAACAAAATGAAAAAGATTGCTTTGAAACATAATTATTATTAAAGAAAATATCAAAAAATATTAAGTAGAAAGAGATTGTTAAAATATAATTAAATTAAATTCAAATATAAAATATTATTATTAAGCAAAATAAATATTAATTATTAAATAACAATAAATTAATACTGTATTCAGCATGTTGTTAAAATTGTATCTTAGTCCGTCTACTATATCTTGGTCTTCTTTTAATATATCGATATTAAATTTTCCCATTAATGTATAAGTCTCTTCAATCAGGATTAATTCCATGTCTAATGATACGAAATCATCCCGTATTTCTCCCAAGCATTTCATTGCAACTCTAACATCCTCCAAATCTTTAATGTGCCTGGAGAGAATTTTATTCTTTTCAAAAATGTAGTCTATTACATGTTGTACTTTTTCCTTGTATTGATTTGATAAAGACACTCCCAATGATTTTTTCCATGCATTTGCTTCAACAAGGAACGCTAATTTTAGTTTATCTATAAAACAGATTAGTATTAACAAATAATACCAATCAACATAAAACTTTTTTTATAACATTAATGAAATAAGATTTAATAAAAATAGTTTTTAACTAATTAATACATAGTAATTACGAAAATGACAGCAAAAAGTTTATAACATTTTTGTATTATGGCACGATTATTTTATAACAAATCAAGTACACATAAAGTATGCTTAAAAATATTGTTGCAACATTTTTGTACACCTGTATTAATTTGAAGAGGACCAAGTATATGCCGGTCAGGTAAATTTTTTATTTCTGTCATTAAGTCTTCGTATTCTATAAACTTCTCTTTGATTTCTTGTTGAAGAGGTTTGGTGTCAATAAACGCTTGTATAATTTCATTTCTATTTTCTGCCCATATGTAGGAATATCGTAAATATGACTATAAAAATAGATGATTATATTATTACAAATAATCATATAAAATTACTGCTATATAAATATAAGTTGAACCAAGTATAACAATAATTTTTATACGTTGCCAACTTTGGAAACATCATCTCTCAACATTAATATTAAGCCTTGCAGGCTCATAGAACTGCGGATTACATCTTTATGATCGGATACGCTTTGAAAATAGCTATTGAGCAATGCCTCTTTATCTGACATAAAAAGATAATAAATGTAAGTAATTAAAACTACATTATATAAATTTACTATTTCCTATGTAATGATAATATATTATAATATAATATTAATAATCTATCTCTCTCTAAAAATCGCATAATAATATGAATAAAAAGAAATGTATCAGTTTTATTGTATATTTATCATTATTTGGAGTATTTTATAATATTTTAGTCTTCTATTACCAAGCGGTTTAGCTTGTGTATTTGTAGAGTATCGTTGTCCCCACATAAACACTTTCTTGTAAGTATCTATAATATTTGTTATAACTTTGCTGAAATGATTTTGCAATTCTTCTATTGATGGGATAATTACGATATTCGGTATTTGTAAAACAAAATATGTCATCATGATTGGAATTTCTTGTTCTATTGCTTCAACATCTTCAACCAACACGCTGAAACAAAATACGTTAATTTATATAAATTAATTTATTTCTTTTTGTTTCCTTCTTATCTTATAATATGCTTGAAATAAAATAATAAATAAGAATACAGTTAATATATAAATATGTATAGATGCGTGATTAAGTACCTCATAATGGTAGCTTTCTTCTTTAATAAGTCTAAAGATTTTTTAGTAGACTTTACGAAAGCTTCTATTAGTTTATTATTATAACATGCATAAAGGTCCATACAATCATTATGTACTTGACTTATTTTAACTTTGTTTGTCCTTTCGATATAACCAAAGCCTGTTTAATAACATTTATTAATTGTCCATTCTAAATAATACAAAATTATAAATTGAAGACTACAGTACCTGGCTCGAACGGTCCCTGTATTAATTTACTTTCAGATGCAAGTTTGTGTATTTTCTCGGAATCCAGCCAATTATATTTAACATCTTGCACGGTAGGATCAGTTATAATATCCATAAATTTATTAATAATCATGAGAACAGCCTTCTCTACCGCCGAAGATTTGACTTCGAAGTCAATTGCTATTTTATCTCTGAAAGCTATATTATCGGCTAAAAGTTGTTCTGGACTTTTCGGATACTCGTCTAGTAGCAGTAACATTGTTTCTGCAATAGACTCAAGTACTTCATCCACTCTCGCTTCTTTTATGTCTGCCACTTCCTTAATAAATATCTGCACGTTATGGAGCTCTTCTTCTATTTTATCGCATGCGTTAGAAATTTTTAATGAGGACCACGTAATTACTGATACACAGGGTTGAAAAGCAATCTCAAGATTGACGAGTGCTATTTTCATTAAATTTAAAAACAAAATCGGGATAGATCGTCTGCACATATAAATAAAATAAATGTATAAATATATACATGTGCAAAAATTTCAATCGATAATCATAAAATTTGTATACCTAAGGGCATTGTTTTTCTTAAGTAATTTCTTTACTCTTTCGTAAGATAAAACTATCTTTTCCTTGCAAAAAAGTAATATTTGTATAAAATCTGGCACTTCTAATCCAAACTTAGATATGTGTTCGGATTCTCGAATTACTTCGTGAATATAAGGATCGAAATTTAGACAGCATTTATTTGTCTTTGGATGACGCACAAATAGAGGTGATGATAATGCCAAACGAACCTAATTGAAAACTATATTTCTAGATCATTGTAGAACAATAATAAATGTACATGGGCAATTTCAGAAAAATTTACTTTTTAAAAAATAAAAGAGTAAATTATAAACTCGAATATTTTAATTTTTCATATTTATATTTTAAATTCTGTCAAATAAAATTTAATTTAAAAATTCCACAAATATGCTGACTAAAAATACTATTTTGTTTCACAGATATGAAGAAATATATTTATTTAATTTTAAAATAAATTAAAATACTTTGAAAATACTGGTAATAATTAACTGAATAAATGTAAAACTTACAATGCGAGCCGCATCATACCACGCTTTATAATATATTAACTCATAATGAATGAACACATTTATGAGTGCATTGTATATCTTAATGCATTTCTGCATGGAATCATGCGTAATCACTCTGTGATATGATTTAAACATATTCATAGAAACTTCAATGCGTTTATATAACTGCCGAATCCACAGGATTCTACCGGCGATAGGTGGAATATTTCTTGGTATAGGTGGATCGGATCTATTTTCATTGTACCTATCGCGAACATCCTCGATCTCTTGTTCAAACATTGAGATAAATTCTAAGCACTTCTTATCAATCCTCAATTGCTTGAGATTCAATTTTTGAAACCTATGGATCGTAACGTTAATATTATAATATATTCTTACATGTTTGATTAAAAAAAAAACATTGTCAAAGTACTACCTAGCTAATAAATTTAAACCCTGCGTTATATTTGGCACGAGAGAAACGCAGTTATTTAAAAACGTTCTCAACTCCACGTCGGTTTCCGCTACGCTCCTCTTAAATTTATCGTAATCGACATCAAAATATGGTTTTCTGTGATCTAAGGGATCGTACTTCTGCGAAGAAATCTTTTTAAAATGATCTGTATACTTTTGTGCGTATGTACTAATTCCTTCTATAGTCGAACTGTGCATAATGGAGTACATCCGTGCTGCTTCGAGGATATCCATAATCTGCATTATATACCTCAAATAAAGTAACAATATAACTCTGCAGCATATTTTTACATTAATTATTACTTACTTACTTTTATTATTCTTGTCTTGAAAGCGGCAAACTTCCCAAAAACATACATCTCGGATACCTCGAAAGGTTTCTCGTCTGGAGATTCCTCAACCTTTTTACACATAGCGTCATAACATTTATGATATGTCTCACAGAGCTTAATACAATTCTGCAAAATAATCACCGATACTGTGCTTTAATTTATAAAGTAATAATAATACATGACAGAAAAAAAGTATTATTTTACAGTTTTACCTTTATTTTAGATATCATAGTACATTTCGATTCATTCCAAATACTTAATTTTCCATCCTCCGTTAAATATGCTTTACACGCTAATATCATCTGATTTGTTATCTAAATAAAAATTATAAACTGATATAATAAAAGATATAATAAAAACTAAATAACACGCACAACTCAGAACATATAATTATATATTTAATATATTATATAGTTTTTTGAAAATGATTTTACGAGATTAAGATTAGTCGACTTTTAATTACAATTTATACAAAAAATAATAATTCAGGTTCTGGTTAGTCAATAATTTAAGGAAAAAATACCTTTACATATACTGCGGTTACCATCTTCCTCGTATTAAAAAATCGCGATGTAGTATAAATCATTCTTATAGCGTACATAAGTGCAGATAAGTAATCTCCTATTTTCGTTGGATTTAATCTGTATAACGGTTGTGTAAATTTTTCTAAGGCGTATAGATACTTTACGTTATCTTGAGATAAAATATGCATCGTTGTAACTTGATCTTCTAATGTCTTCCATTTCTATAAAATAAAATATAGCGATATGCAATTCGATACACATTATGAATTTATAGTTTTGTACCTTGATAAGTTTTGATTTTGCTTCCGTTAACAATTGTATAAATGCCTGAGTGTAAGAGGATTTTATATGATCCATTATTGATGAAAACTGGCCGAGTAATCGCCGCCAGTACGCAAGTTCTACAGTTGGTCCTACAGTTTCGGTTTCCCTACGCAATTGTTGGCTTTCAACGATGGCCTGGAAAATCGCTTTATAAAATCATTCTGTTGAGGGATATATAATTCGTAAAATCCATACTCGTTCCATCAACTTCATCCATATTCGGACATCGGCTTCTGCTGCCGCAATAACGTCCGGTTTACGAATGCTTTCTTTGATATTTTCGGGTAGCGCCAAACATTTCTGATACAAATCCCAGTTAGTTTGAAAGCATATAATTCTTTCCAAATCTAGCTTTGTCACTATAGGAAGAGAAGAGAAGTATTATTTTTCACACATTGTGAAGGATTTATATAACAATTGAAATAAATACGAATCATAAGTTATTTACTACTAAGAAATTCGCAGAAATCTTTAAAATCCCCTATGAAATCATCCTTTATCTTATCTCCAGCTTCGCCAATTCTCTTCGACAATTCTCCCCATTGCGTATTAGCAGTTAACGTTCGTGCATGCAAACGTGAAATTAAATCAGATATTCCTGCCAGCGCACTTTGTGATGTAAGATCTACTTCCGCATATGCATAATATGTTTCCTATGTAGAACATAAAATAAAGAGCAACAGAAGAAGTTTGGAGAAAGAAAAAAACTAGGAACGAAAAATGAGAAAAATATGTAAATCTCAAGTTTTAAACCTAAAGACATTTTATAATATAGATATCTTATGAATGCAAAAGTAAATTAAAATTCTTGCAGTACTATATATTTAAAGAAATACGATATATATAAACTCGAGATAATTTAAAATGTAATATTTAGCTTACATCGACTAACTGTTTGACTCCAAATTCCAGATTTGACTTTAATCGATAAACTATAACGCATCTGCCTGAAAATTCTTCGGTAGTACCATCTGTTATGCAACAACGTATAACTTGCTGTTCTTTGCCAAGTTGCGGCGTCCATCGCCCGGATTCTGAGATTATGTAAATTTTACGTTTAGTATGACGGTGTAGCATGAAAATGTATTGTTGACGTAATCACGATCGTTAACGTTATATTAAAATTGCGCATGCAAACGAAGAGAGCAGGGAAGTGTCTATCATTATACCAAATGTCGGAGGACTCATAGGTTGAAGATATATAATAATCGCTTGTCTTCCACTTTCGGCGAAAAAACTGCTAAATACATTCACGTATTCGTCTTTGTCGAGAATTCCTTCCTCGAGGACCTCGGCATCTGTGTTTAAAATATATGCCACTGTCTCCAGGACATGTTGATGCGTAATCTTTAATAATCCTTGCCTGGCATTACGAATTTCCTTGAATTTTGCCTAAAATAGAAAGACATACACTGGGAAAATTTTTAATGCTCTTTATGTAACATTATATCATGAAAAATTACACCAATTATTTTTTACATTAATTTTTTAAATATCATCTTTAATTAGTTTCTATTTCTAAATCTTTTCTATGTGAGCTAAGTATAAAAATATTTCAGAAACATTTCCAATTGTTTCTTTTTGCTTGATTATATGTGGAATTCTATTGTAAAATATAATAATGCTTCACATGAGATATATCAGGATGTCCACGAAAATATTACAAATTCGCAAAGGTATTTACAAGTCGCTCTTTCGTACTCTCCGTGGGTAGATCTTCCCGTGTCCCAATCCTCCTCTTCACTAACTCAGAGATTCGTTGGTCAATAGCCGGTTTCGTGTAGTCTCGTGATGCAGAATACGCGTTTGCCATTGTTATTAAGAAAAAGAAATCGTGAATGTGAACGGTATAAGTGAAAGGCCTTAAAAAGAAATATAACTACGCGTCTACGGATACGATATGTTTAAATCTGACAAATTCCTCTTCAGTCGGAAATTATGCGTGTAAGGCGGAACGAATATAAATAAACGAGCATCGCAGAATATTTTTTCAGAAAAAATGTATTAAAAATGAGAATAATATTTTATCAGTACAGTGGAAAGTGTTATGTTATTAAATAAAGATAGTACAAATTATAATAATGACATACTTTGCGTTATTAAAAAGCTTATTAGCGATTTCCTTCACAGATCGGAGTATATGTCAATTACAAAGCTATAAAGCTTTACAAATAATTAAAATATATAATACTTTATATTCTAAGATATGCAGGGGTTTTATAACAAATCGCGACTTTTTTTAAATTAATAATTTGAATATTTTTATAAATATAATCTATATTAGTAAAATATATATGACATTAAGAAAAAGGGAACGCCTGTTATTTCTGTCTGCATTATCTTGATATTTTTTTTATGTATATCGATTTTTGATAATTTAAATTTTCGTGCGTAAAAAATACCAATGTTGGTAAGATAGCTGATTACTTTATCTATAATTACCGACGTTAAAAAATTTCCAATTGTCGGTATTTTGCAAACCGTTAAAATTTAAAAGTTTCCTAAACATAAGTATAAAAAATAATAAAAAAAGATTTAATTAACTAAAAATGGCACTTTTTGTGAAAAATTCTTAAGAATTTTAAATACACGGATTAAAAATTCGAAAATTTGAGTTTTTAAATATCAGAAAAAATATTAGAACATACTATGTATAATCTGCAATCAATCAATCAACTGGCGCAAATCACGAACTCCGAGACTATCAACTCTGGGTAAATTTTCGTGACTAGATAAAAGAGTACTCGGTGACCCAGAAATAATTGAAATTATCAATTGTCTTTGCCATATTTGACCATAAGTCAACAAGTGTTTTAATTTATCCAATTCATATTTTATCATAAAAAATGTTAACGTGTAGTAGGTTTCTCGAGTCTCGTAAATTCCGTAAAATTAAAATGGTCTTGAACAGCATATCTCGTCGATGCTCCGAGTCCTGTAATTTCTAAAGTTTTATTTATTTTATTTTTACTTGTATATTCACTTTTAGACTAATGTAAATTAATTTTAATTTTAGCTTAACTTATTTTTTAACTTTTTCTAATTCGAATATTTAAAAATAAAATAAAATCGAAATTAAAATTAATCTACACTGGTAATAATGGACATTATAAATTCCGTTTTATAATCTACGTCAGCATAGACAATTGTGTCAGCGTGGCGTGCACAGTCATGATGCATGAATGTTTAGATATGTACGTATGTATGTACAATGCGCACGCCTGGAGTACGCCTAGAATTGGTGCAACTCTGCAAACTTCACATCAATGCCGAGGCGGCTTGCCTGGACGCAAACGGTGCGACTGCGAGGAGAGGTTAGCGGAAGTTGTACGCGTGGACGGATCGCAAGATAGTTGTACGATCGACGCCGAATAATTTCAAATTTTCAAAGTTAGGCGGACAGAATCGATGCTGTCGCCGCGTCCGCCGCTCTCGTGGCGTGAAACAGGCTCGTGTAACAGTTTCGTGACGTGTCTTCACGGGAGGCGCGTGGCTCGTCGTCTGGCAGGTGCGAATCAGCTGTGTGATTTCCGTACACATCACGTACTCCGATATTTTATAATTAATCGTCGCACCGTCCTGGACCGCACTGTAACAGGATGTCGATGTCCGTCCGCAGGAGAGCCTCGATTGCGAATAAATTTGTTTTTCTCCAAGCTTCACGATGATTCCATTTAACCCATTTCCTTCGCGCGTGATTATCGTACGAGTAAACGATGACATCGATGATAAAATGCAATTTATGTCGATTTACGTCTCTATAGTCTTTTAACAAATTTAATCATGTCTCTTGTATGGTTGACATACCTATTAGTTGATCTATTATGCTGAAAATTAAGCAATTCTTTGCCATTAAACGTAGTTCTGACACTATCTACGTTCTATTATTTGTTAGACATTCTTCTTCTAAACAATTTGTCTAAGTACAAAATTTTTTTAAATTTTATTTTTATTATATAATGATAAGAACAATATAATTAGGCTATATTTAATCTAATCTTGTATAATGATCTATGTAACTTATATACTTTATTTTATAATTTTCAGACTAATCTACATGTCTGTATCAAGATATATAATATTTATTCCAAATTGTTGACTGCTTCATTGAACAGAAAGAGATGTTATAGATCAATATCGTACAATATGTCATTATTATGAGAAAGCGAAGAAGGAGTTCTTGACAAGACACGTGGTGACATCTTGAATTAAGCGAATTTATAAAAATATGCTAAATGTTCAGTTCTACCAAGCACAATGTTTAAATTGGAATCCTATATAACACCAGTGATTCTCAGCTATGTAGAGAAATATGTAAAAAATTTTAAGCCGGAACAGTCGCAGGTATAATATACATACATATACATAAAAGAATTTTGCTGGATTTATATTAATTTTTTTTAAATCATATTTTCTTTTATTAATATCGATAGTTTGAAACAAGAAAAAGAAATGTATACATAAAAAATTATCTGTAAAATATAGTTGCATTGTTTTCATGATTGCTCAACTTTGATTGCTCTTGTCTCAAAGTAGCGAGTATGTATTAAGCAAGCACACTTTTAATGATACTTTTTTAAACGAGATAATTCTTTGAGATACTGTAGGGAGACAAATTTTCAGGTATCCTTGTGGGGTGGAGATGCATCGTTTCAGAATCTGGATTTACGATTAGAAGTACTGGAGGAGCAACTTAATCTTCCATTTGTCTTTGTTAGTGGCCATATACACGAATTGTTGATTCATGTTCCTTGGGTAAAAATTACATCTGAGCCAATAGTTGTTACCATTAATACTATAGGTATATAACAGTACTATTTAATATTACTTAATATATAAAAATATATTTTTTTTAAATATACTAATACATTGTCTATCTCTTTTTTGTAGAGTGCATTTTAAAATTAAAAGATGAAAATACCACAGAGACTAATACAACAACGTTACAGAAAAAGAAGGAAATGGTGCAGTAAGTAACACTTATAATCTGAAAATATAATGAAATTTATTGCCTAGTATTTTTTTTCTAATATAATTTGGCTATATTGTTTAATATCATAAAATATATACATAAAATAATACTTAATTTAATAATGACAGAGAGGAAGCTCCACCTGGATACATCAAAAGTATAGTTACGAAAGTTATTAATAATATTACCATTCACTGCAATAATCTCATCTTGAAATATGTGGAGGAAGATATTGTGCTTAGCATAAATGTCAGATTTTTAAGTATGCAAACTGTCGACAATAAGTGGGAGCCAGCATTTGCCGGTAGGTATTTTTTAATGTATAGTTATGAAGTCAAAAATTGTCATTATTAATATAAAATTATTATCAAAAATTTTTTATTTAATATTTAGAGGTTAACGCTCAAGAAGTGATGCTTAGGAAAGTTGTTACTATTCAAGACCTGACATTGTGTTTGGATAAAATGGATGCATCAGGAAAGATAGAAATATATCAGGTATTTCTGAGATATATTTTTACATTTATTTTAAGAAATCTTGAAGATATGAAAATATTGAAAAAGTATTACGCGATTTAAATAATTTGAATATCAATTAATATAGGATCCCGTTTTGTATCGATGTTCAATGACAATTCGAATGATTATAAATTATCACAACAACACTTCAAAGAGAGCATCTATCACAAGACTTGATCTTCATTGTGAGAAAATGGAATTTAGTATGACTGAACAACAAGTACCGATGCTCTTGAGATTGACTGCCTTAGTATTGGCATTACAAACAAAGCAATTTCCTCCAAGCAAGGAAAAATCCTCTATTACTGTGGATGAGAGAGACGATGTTGCACAAGGTTCAATACTGTTTTTGAATGCTATCTAGAATAGTTTTATATTTTTTGAAAATATATAATATGATATATTTCAGATGATACAAATCAGGTAACAGGGACTTCTACAGATGCCGTTGGATGGGGTGGATGGGCTTGGGATATAATGTCATCTGTTTTACCTGTTGACTGGGACAATAATTGGTCTGCTGAACAACAAATGGCATATTCTGGTCATACCATACATTTAGGTGTTTATATAGATGATGCTACTTTAACATTTAAGGTATGAATATAATATATTTCAATGACGAATTTGTTTCTATTTAAATAATCATGAAAAACTATATTTTATATTTTTTTGCAGACTGTTGAAAGTGTCAAAGAGCAGTTATTTTATAAATCTCGAAAACTTAGGTACAAATCCTTTTTATCACTTCGGTTGAACGGAGTTGTGATAGATACTTTAATTCAAGGAATTGCAATGACAACTTTTCAAGTTGGAGTGGCGTGCATACAGCTTTATCCACGAGGAACATGCAGCTGTGGACATTTAGAAGTTGCTGACGGTGCACAGGTAAAGTGGTTAATTATTATTATCAGATACAAAATTAAATGGAATGTCTTAGAAGTAAATTATTATTATAGCCGCCTCTTTACGTAACAGCTGGGAACTTGAATACTAACCATTTGAAAGATTCATTGTTTGATAAAGAAGCCGCGGAAAATAAAGGAAAGAGAAGGGATTACAAACAAGGAATAGATCATCACTTGGCGACAGTTTCAGGTATAATATAATTTATTTAAAACATTTATAATATATTTATCTTATATGACAGAAAATAATAAAATTTATATCTTTTCGTAGTTGAAAAATTATTAGAAAAATGTCCAGCGATTGTAATGGATTATGTTTATTATGTGGAATTACCCGATGACATAACGCCTGAGAAATTGCTCGAATTCGCATCAAATTTTGAATACAGGTGTTTAAAAAAATCTCAAAAAATAATCATGTGTAAAATATAAAAAGGAATTCTACGAACGACTTTTACCTTTTGCAGCAATTTTAAGGAACGCAGAGTAGTAAGATATGTAACTGGAGATCTGACAGTCAGATTATGTTCCGGTATTTTTCATCGTATTGATACCATCAAACAAGCTGCCGCAAAATACGATTATAATCCCTACCTTATAATGAAACCAGGTAAATATATACATATATATATATATATATGTCAATATGGACTTGATTTAATTTATCTTTAGTTAACTTATCTTTAATTTAACTTATTATTTAGTAATCTTATACTAAATAAAAGTTGTAAATAGAAATTATATCTAAATTTAAATGTTAGATCCTCTTATCGATGAATTACCTCCCGTTACGTTGGAAGAATATGAAGCACTTAGAGAAAATGTATCAATGACAGAAACAAAATTTGTATTAAAAAGGGCGTCGCTTCAATTACAATTGGCCGATCATTGTGTCACAGGAGTACCACGACAACGTAAAATGATCGAAACTCGGGTAAGGTATCTCCATTCCCCCTAATGGAAATAATTTTATAATAATTTACATATTTTAGATATATTTATGAATATAACATCTTTCCAGATTACACCATTATCTCTAGCTCTTACAGATGACCCTTTTGTAAGCATTGAATGTGATGAAGCAATTGCTACCATAGTACAGCCTATGTATCCATTTAGACTTGTAGCTTGTGCATCAAAATTAACAGAATTATCACCAGAAATGTTTATTCAGTGCCATGCAATTACTGATATACAAGTAAGCAAAATTTCATGTACAATATTTATCATGTATATCTTTAGAATTAATATTGAAATGGTAATTGGTTTTATAGGTGATTGGAGTAAAAAGTCAACTCCACTTAACTAAAACTTGTGACACTTCAATAGTAATGCCTTATTCAGTGGAAGCTTCTTCAAAAATATTGATGTATCCTCAATATTGGCGAGACGTAGACATGATTCAAAAGTCATATTCCTTTCATTCAGATAGTATTACTATTACGGGGACCAAGGCAAAATTAATGGCTGCAGTTTCCATTATATCTTCTGTTTTTAATCCTACAGATACAACGAATCCACTTATTTGTTCTACCCTTTTTAATGATGCCTGCCAAGAGAAATGTACGCAAATATTAAATATTCTATTTTTCATTTTATACATTTATAATTTTTATTTTTAAATATACAATTATAAAATTTTCTTTGTACATTACAGGTCCAGTATACTTAGAATTATATCTAGAAAATATAAATTGCAAGAATGTATCATCTTCGGTTACAATATCAAATGAAGTGAATATAAATTCTATAAAAATCTTTACTCTCAATGATTCTCAACAAGCCTTTATTCTTTCGGGTCCAGAAAATCATGACAGCAGGTCTGCATATATATATAATATATATAAAATAAAATGTATAGTTTAAGAAGTTTAAAAAATTTTGACTAATTGGATCTTTATATTTTTAGTGATGCAGGAAATGTACCGCTGTTGTCTACTGTAATACAGTTTCCTAAAAACATTGAAACGCAAACACACCCATCTCTTGTTTCGTTTAAAATTTCTGAAATTAGAGCTTCCCTAGATCCACTTTTCTTTGAATGGCTGGAATATCGTGCCACTTATAACAAATCGGGAAGTATACATACATTGCGTTCAGATAGCCAACAATTGATTACCGAAGGCACATCATCCGATACAGGTACGCGGAAAAAAACATTTCCAAGTCTACATGAAAGTGTGCACAGTTCGTCAGACAAAGATAAAAAAAAGTCAGCTGTAACGGAAAAGTCGAAAACGCTACAGAATGATGAGATGCAAAAGAAAAGTGAGTCAAAAACGGAAGAGGAACAACAGGTATTAAGATTATTTGCAAATATGTTATTATATATGTAATTAAATGTATATTTATACACACAGCGATCATATCAATCAATGTTTATTAATATAAAAATTCGATTCCTTTTAACGTAATATGGCATGTTGCATGTATTAAAGGTAGAAATAAATGATCTAGAACTTACAGAAATTGGGAATATTGGTCAGATTAGCAGAGTCGTATTCGTGGTGGTGCAGTCTTGTGCTAAATGGTTATATAGGACATATTATCATTTATATACCGTCTGATACAATGAGTGGTATTGGAGCTGATGGTAAATATTCTAATTATGAACAAATAAAAAGATGATCAAATTACCTTTAGATTCATTTATAATCTCATTATTACTATCAATGATTCTTGCCGTTTTGATAAATATTAACACATTTAATAATTAATAAAATATATTACAGGTATAGAACAAGCCAAGGACAGAGCCTTAATAGAAAATCAAGATCTACAAATAATGATAATAAAACTACCAAGTCTTCTTATACATTCATCTAATCTAAATGCTGAGATGCTGAGCCCATATCTACAAAATCTCCCTGCTAAATTACCAGAATCTATGTGGACATATCGTAAGTTTATCTATAATTAACAAAAAATGAAGTATAATTTGTATATAATATTATTATTTCAGAAATGCAAAGTTTCCCATGGACATTAAGTCTTATCGATTTTCATTGTTACACATTACAACAACAGACACAAAAAAACTTTATAAAGAAAGTTACGTTAAATGCTACAGTAGCTCTTACAACCAAGTCAGCTGCAACTGAATTAAATACACTTACTGCTTTAAGCGTTTGTGTACATATTGATAATTCACCTATTATTATTTCGCTTTCGGAGGACCAGGTATTAATTAAAACTTTCTTGCCATGCTCTATATTAACTACAACGAAAGGATATAAATTTCAACATGCTTTTATGTACCTCAGGTTATTTTCATGAGCAATATAGTTTCAAATATCATAAAAGTATTAGAAACTGTATGCGGTTCCCGGAAAGATAATATAATTGTACGACAGATGAGCAACGAAATGCAAATTATTCTTCCTGCTATACCTCAAACTCCGTCCACTCCGACTCAAATAATGTATCAAGAAGATACTACTAATTCAACCAAGTCTACGTCGAAAGATGATTTGGGACATGGTAAGTTGAATGTATTTATTTCTTATATTTGTTTTTTGTCATTATTAATATTCAAATTTTACAGAAAAAGATGGTTTAGTTATAACAGCATGGATTCAGTGGACTATAACAAAGGTAGCAATTAAATTATACATTATGGGACGAGAAGACACACCTTCTTTAAAATTAATGTTAGAACTGGAAGACATTATAACATCATTAGATTTGCAATCGGTTTATATGCAATTAAAAAATAAAATAACAACAGCTACGATATTTCATTACGTTAGGTAAATTAATTTCTGTAAAATGTTTTTGTATATATAAATCAAAATCTTAGCAGAAAATATTTTTAGAAATATTTTTATTATATGTGTAATAATTGTTTAATTTGTACATTTATATTGTGTTTTGATAGAAGTCCACATACATCAAATTGGGATGTTGGTGAATATGCCGGATTGGTACTCTGTGGAAGGGAAGATAATTTAGAGAAAGGTGATGACTCTGGTTTTATAAGTTTTACACTTACTCGTGCGAAATCTGTAAATGTATACACACGTTGGGGTACCCATAAGCGTTATAAGCCTCAGAAGGTAGGGTAATTATCCAATCATGATTAAATTTAGAATATCTATTTACTCATTTACAATTATTTTATCGTCTATTTACTTGTGAAACTAACTCTGTGATACTTGAATATCTAGAAAGAATTGTTGCTTGATTCTACGTTGTCTACGAACGGTTACATTTCTGAAATACTTATTAAAATGCAAATGGTCGATATAATCTTACCAATTTGCGTAATTAGCAAATATGCTCAACTGGTGAAACCTTTTACGTGCCTGGGTTCATCTGTTGAAAAAAACACAGAATCTATCCGTAATAAAAATATGGCAACACCATTAGTTGGGATAACCAATTTAAATAACGAATCGTTGCCATTGATACATTTGGAATTCAAAGGTTTTCGTCTCATGATGCCAGCTTGCACTGATACGAATAAATTACAGCATGATTTATTGATGCTTCAGGTTGTAAACCATTTTGTTTTTGCAAATAATTTTTTTATTTAAAGATTTAATATTTAAACTTATTTATTTGAGAATTATATATTATGTAGTTGGATGGAATTCGCATTACACCGGATGCAGAAAATCCAATTTGTAGAACTCCATTGCGAACGGACATATATCAACTGGCTGCTCGAGCAAATATATTAAATGTACCAGGTTCGGCTGTAGAGGATCGTCAGTATCAAATTAGTGTTAAAGGAGTGTGTGCATACTCTACTACTTGGAAGAATTATCAGCTAAGCATTAACAAGGTTTCTACTAAACTGTATTGTTTTTTCAGAATTTTTAAGGAAATATTTTATCTAAAATTTAAAAAAATTCTTGAAACATTAACAAAACAGATTTAACACAAGCATCATTGTTTTCAGAGAATGTCTCAATCGTACTTATATACAATGAATGAGAATCCAGCATTGGAATGGAATAAGCTCGGGAATGGTAGTAGTTTAGATCCATACTTTTCAACATCTCCAGTATTAACGAAGTAATAGAATTAATACAATTAATACGCATAAAAATTTATATGATAATTATAATATTCCAATTTTAATATTTATTTCTAGATTTGATCTCTGCTTAATTATTGCTCCAGCTGTTACATTCCAAGGAGATACGATAGTCTGTGGAAGCGCTGTTGAAGTAAACTGTATTACAGATATAGAATTGACAATAAATTTAGATCAAATTAAATTAGTATCAACACTTAATAATGAATTTATAACGTTACTGTCTGGAAATTTCGAGAAGATGGATGATAAAAGTAATTCTAATAGTATAGTTCAAAGATTTCCTTCAGGAACTCAAAGTATTAAACCTATTAGCTGGCTGAAACAGACATCAGATGATTCAGATATCGATTTCACGAAAGATAGTGGTGTCGATTTTGAAATGTCTAGCATGCATTCAACAATAATTGTAAGTTATCATTATATGTAATAGCGTTTTATGATGAGCGTTTAATTCAGAATATATATTAAAAGTAATGATTTTCTTATATTAGGGAAGACCCACAGCTGAAACTATGATACTTCCACCATTTGAATTTTTAGTAAATTGTGGAAAGATAACATTTATTCTGTATGAAGTCCAAAGTACATTTCTTGATTTAGAGGATAACATAGTAAGTAATAGTTGGCATTAATTTATTTAATTGTAGTATTTTAATATTTTTATTAAAATATGAATATTTTTTTTAGGATATACACAAAACTGACAGCGAAGACGATAATGACAATGTAAAACAGCCATTACTTTACCTAATGATCAACCAACCAAATATTTACTTCTCTCAGCAACATTTATCTAAAAAGATACAAGTACGTATTATCCTCTTTAAAAAAATTAAAATGTCATTTGATATTAATATAGTATATTATCAATTTAAATATTTTACTTAATATTGCGAAATTTACAGATATCTTGCTTCGATATAACAACAGCGCTTGGCGATGCACAAAATCTAAACGTAATACCGAGTGAAAAGGATTTTAAAATTTATATGATAGAAACAAAGCATGGCGATCCACATCCAGACACGGGTATTCCACCTTCTTTTGCGACAATAAAATCTGACATGATTCTAGGCAAAAACCGCCAGTTTTTTATTGAAATGGGACGACCGACAAAAGTGCATCTCTCTTTATCTCGACTCAACCAACTCTATGACATACGGAATAAGGTAACTCAAAAAATGTTTATCCCATAATTTGTTTTTACAAATTGCAGCTACGAGAAATTAAACAAACTTTAAAACTTCAAAATCTCGGCAATCATTTAGGAACATCTTGTATAACATATGTATTCATACATGTTTTATTTTATATCTATATTCTAGGTATTATCATGTTTTATTGATGATGACGTTGCGGAAATGTCTACAGAGAAGGAGACTACGCATATAGATTCTCAAAATTTAGCAGCGACAAAATCGAGAAAATTTAGTGTACCTGATTTACATTTAAATACAAGACAGATTGTATTATCCTTAAAGACTGACACCGGCGCAGAAATCATTACCAGTTTAGCGTCGTTAAATGGAAATCTATCGACACTTCTGAGACCAGACAGGATATATTCAAATTTGTCCATAGATTCTTTCATTATATCTGCTATCTTAAACGGGAATATCAAAGTATTATTAAATCCATGGTGTTGCAATGTGACGACTTGTTTACTTTGGGAGTCTTCATACAATAACGAGACCATTCCACAAATACAAATACAGGCAGACAGTGAAAGTTTATATCTTGATTTTGGACCAGATCAGATAAAAATCATGAAAATGGTTATGCAAGATTGCCAATTACTCATAAGTGAATTCGCCTCGTTATCTACGTGTGAAAATAAAAGTGAGAAGCAAATCGCGCTATCGACTGAACAACATTACAAGGATGATCTGAAGGCCGGTGCATTCCAGTTCGTCGATGGCACTGCAGACGAATTACCTTTTCCGTATCAAGTCAGTCAAATTACACAAGTTACAAATAAAATCAAAACCAGAAACGTCTTAATACTTTTTCTGTTTGCAGGTGGTATTCTTCGTTTATCCTCAGCAAGCGATGGCTTGGAGATACCCGCAACCGCGCATGTTAACAAGGATACATATATCTCCTGTTCCATTTGAGGTAAGTGAGAGTGCTCGGTACCTTAACTGATCAACATTAATATTATTTTAATTTGAATACAAAAAGACGAACGTTTCATGTCTAAAAATACAATTTTCTCTATTTCCAAATTGCAAAACAGTACTTTTATTCTCTCGATTCTCTTCGTTACAGGCAGCGGATGCCGATGGGAATTACATCGATAAAGTTCCCTGCGTTCTCGAATATTGGAGCGACAGTCACATGTCGTACCAGCGTTACGCCGATTTTTACTTATCGGAAACGGATTCCTATCGATTGGACCTGCCGGAGAAAGCACCGGCGCGAGCAGTAGCTTGCGTGTGGCGCGTAGTTATTCTGTCTAACGGCAAGCGACCACTCTCGAAAAGCATCGTTTCCGCTCGTGCTCTCGCTGCCTGCCTGCGTATCGATTCCTATTTTAATCCCCTGTTAATACCGAACGTGCAGATCGCTTTAAATATCGGCGTCCTCCATATATCTCTGTACAATCATATCGATACAAGTGTATATAATAACTTGCCGCCACCGCTGGATAAATATACCCTAAATGGAAAAATTCCCGAGATACAATGCTTCATGTCCGTGGAACAGAAGGGAGCTGTTCTAGTATTTAACAAATGGATAGATGATTCCATATTGTTCGATATAGGCGGCAGCTTAAGCATACATGTGTTGGATTACAGTCATCTAACTATGCAGGAAGTATTGGACAGCCTGGAAGGAAGATTTCAGCTGTCGTTGTCGGAAAAGATAGACTCGTCATTAACTTGCAACCCGTTCACATTGAAATTGGGACCAGCGATAACTCACACTCTTGCAGTTTCCACTCACTTGTGGCTGGCGTCTTTTGACGAGGAGGAAAAGAGCGTGATTATTCTAACTCGCTATGTAATAGCCAACGATAGCAATATACCTATACGTTTTGGACAAAGTGGCACAGGAGATAGTATACTTCTCGAGAGCAGGCAATGTAACTTTTACTCTTGGCGGCAGATTGGCAATCAAATGATACGAATATCGATCGAGGAGAATGCCTGGGTGTGGAGCCGATCTTTTCCCGTTAACAAGGATGGAATCCAGGTGATTGAATTCAATAATTCGATGATTAGTACAGTAGTCTTCGTAAATGTTACGTCGCTTTCCGCCACACAGAAGCTCGTAACATTCTCGGGGCAACTCGTGATTTCCAATCAATTGATGGATAATTTCGAGATGAGGTTGGTAAAGTATGATGAAGAAATTGATTCTAAGGTAACAGTCTCCAAGGAGGTGTATCCCATACCGGGGAAAAGCTTTCCATCGTCTATCATGCTTGAAAATAACAAGAAGATGGCTATACGGCTACGTTTCACCAATTTAACGCACTTATCTTGGACCGGGGACATTCCGTTGCAGCCTAATATCAAATGGGGCCAACCGTGGCTCGTTAAGGTACCTCTTCAAGAACGCGGTCAGTTTTTGAGTATCTGGGTACGAATTGTGACGCAGATGATACAAGACAAAATGAAAATTCTTGCGGTACTGAGTCCCCTCTACATGATCAAATCGCACCTACCAGTACCGGCCAGAGTACAGATGGAAACGCCGTCTCTGAAGATGTCATCCAGCACGATGGTGAACGGTCGTGGCGAGAGTCAGCAGCTGTATTGTCCCGGTACATTCGAGCACTTCCACCAACTGACGTTTCAATTGGAATCCGGGGTCTCCGCCTCGAATCCTTACGTGCCGCTTTCGTACAGCTCCGTGGATCAACGGAAATTTTTCCGAAGACCCGAGATCGAGGATATTGATAAAATTCTGCAAGAACTCAAAGATAGAAAAGACGAGGTGAAGTGGCCTTTCCAGGGGGACGACACCGAGGAATGGATATCCGCGGAACAGCCGCAGACGCATGTGCAAGTGAGATATCAGGATGCAGGACTGGTCTCCAGCACTCTATTGCTGGAACTGCAGCCTTGGTGCTTCGTGATGAATTCGCTAGGCTGCCACATCTCGTTGGTGTCGGAGGACACGGAGCTCTGTCAGATCCCTCACTACGGCATAGTCACGCCGCCCAAGTTGGAGAGCACTTTTCACGTGGGGGTCGGAATCGGCGACACTTATTACACGTCCCAAACGCTGCAGCTGGCGCGACCCGATTGGAGCCAGAGCTTCTACATGCCTCGGATCTGCGGTCTGGTGCCGGTGGAAGGAAACATCAAGACATCCGTGGATTGCGGCACGAGCGTGTCCATCCTGAACATCGGCTCCTCCATGCACCAGGACATGCGTCTGGTGCGGATCACGAGTAGCCACGTGATCGCGAATCTGACGCCTCAGGAATTGTGCGTGGCCACGCTCGCGGTGCACGAGGAGGCGCGGGATCTGCAATTGCCACATGATCTCACTCCCTGCAGCCTGAATATCTCACCGTCCGAGGATCAAAGGCAGGGCACACCGATCGTGCAGTGGTACACCCTGTACACAGAGAGCAATGTCGAGCCGCTTGTATTGTACATATCTCTCAGCCTCGGCCACAAGTGGTCCTGTCCGATTAGAGTGGATCAAGCTATGAGTCGTAAATCCGTCGTGATCCCAAACGGTTCCTCGACTATGCCGGTCATCGTAACAACGCAAGAGGATAAAGGCAGCACGTTCATCGTGATACACAGCGACAATCATCCGCAGCTGATGATCGAGAATGCCTGCGGCTTCAAAATCCTGTTGGGACAAGCCGACGAAAAGGGAAACGAGATATTACCGGATAGCGCTCATTTCACGTGGATATGCGACGTCGACAGCGGAGCAACGTCCCACTATTCCCTTCCCTGTGTCAGTAACAGACTGCCTGACACTACCGTCCCGAGCACGTCGAATGTGTTGTTATTTTCCACAATGCAGAACGATCAGGTAGCAGGGAAGGCAAATCTAAAGTGGTCAAGAGGCGTAAATCTGTCCGCATTATCGTCTACGCCGATAGATCAATATCTACGATTACCCTTGTACGGTGATGTAAAACTTATCATGTACAATCGCTGCTACACCACTCACATAAGCATCGTACCTATCTCCCAAATTGAAATATCCGCCCAAGACATCAGAAGCAGATTACTGCGAAAGAAGAGCACGATGAGAGATCACGATACTACGTACAATAATACTCAACTGAGAAGATCCGAAGAGGATAAGCTGTTGTCATACGTACAAAGTTCGAGTAGCTCGACATCATTAACGAGCTTCTTCTCAGCCCAAGAAGATATCTTGGCGACGGAACAGATGCTTGCCTTGAGTTCAAAGCAATTAATTCCGAAGATGACAGATACGAAAACTTGCACTGACGAAGATCGTTTGAAGTCCATTAACGATGCTAATTCGACTAATTCAAAGGAAGGCTCCGTAATCGTTTACCTGCGTGCATGTACTATTGTCATCCTTCACGATATCAATGAGAATGCACAACGAATCGAAGTAGCAAGCCTGTCTATGACGGACTTGGTCGTTACCATGAATTCAAAAGCCAGATTTATCAATCTCTATTGTTATCTAGGCGACTTGCAGTTAGATAATCAGTTGTTCGATCAGGGAGGTTTTGACTTCCCCGTAGTATTAATAAATCAGAACTCGTTGCCGAACAGAGAGATAGCATTTTACAGCAATAACTGTTTAATGACGAATATGGAAAAGATCAAACAAGATTCTTTGATAGCCATCGAATATGTCTGGGAAATAAACGGAGATATGATAGGTATATATATTTTATATTTATGAAATGATGAAATTACATCTTTCGCAATAAAAGAAAAATATATAGATATCAAATAATGTTCTTTTTTAAACAGATGTTATTTATTTCATAAATAATAGTATATATTTCTCTCTGTTGCAGCGTCGAAGGAATATCGCATGAAAGTTGCGCCTATTAGCGCATATATCGAGGATATATACATAACGCAATTATTGGATTACGCGACTTCGATGATACCATCGCGATTAATATTGAGTGACAGTCTTAAAAAGATGCAAACGATAGCTGCATCTAACGCGATGTACATACCGGATTACATCATGATCGATTCGAAAATCTTAAGCAAACCATTGAGGTTGCAGAATTTTGTGATAGAACCGCTGTCGATTTTGCTAAGTGTTCATACTTCTATGCGACTTTACATTGCTCTGGATCATTCTCCCTTATACTTTGGTACTTTTGAAAGGAAGAATCTACTGACCACTCCTTACAGACTTGGCAATGCACTTACGATGCATTATTTATCTGGTGCCATATTCGGAGCAGGTCGGCATATATTCATATATAAAACACTTATTTTATATACATTATTTGATATAATAATAGAGTAAATACTCGACATTATATTTGTTTGTTAGGCTGGGTAGTTGGATCCTTAGAGATACTTGGATCACCGGGAGGTTTGGCGCAAGCACTTGGATCTGGTCTCAGAGATTTTGTTTCATTGCCATTCCAAGGATTGCTACAAGGTCCATGGGGTTTTATCGTTGGAATTACACACGGATCAGCCAGTCTGATGAAACATGTCACAGCAGGTACAGAAACTTAATATTTTATTTTATTGTTTTGAAAGATTAAATAATTAATATCTCGATTCACGAATGCAGGTACTGTAAATTCTGTAACGAAACTGGCATCTAGCGTCGCACGGAACTTGGATCGTTTAACATTGGACGAGGAACACCTTCAGCGCCAAGAAGAGTCACGCCGAATGCGCCCTCAAGGCATGGCGCAAGGACTTTACCAAGGCTTAACTGGTCTTGGAATGAGTTTGCTTGGTAATTTTTTAAAAATATTATTTCAGATAGAAATGCAATATTGTTTCACATAGAATGTAATAGCTGTAATTGTCAATCGTTAATTAGCGGCCGTGGCCGGCTTGGCACATCATCCTTTGCAGCAAGTATGGTCAGGTGAGGCAACGACCAAAAGTCTAGTTACCGGAGTTGGACTCGGTTTAGTTGGCGTCGTCACCAAGCCATTGAGTGGTGCCGCAGAACTGGTTGCTCTCACAGGACAAGGATTATTACAAGGAGCTGGATGGAATTCATTGCCCACAGTAAAGAGTCAAGCAATAGATGTTTTCTCCAGTTCTTATGATTTCACATTTTACTCTCATTATAATCTTTGTGTATTTTTACAGCCACGTCAAAGGCCAATTGTGCAATATACTACTGGCAATAACAGCACATCCGTGCGGTACACCTGGCGCTTGTCCCCTTTACTCGATCACAGTCACGACAGCATTCTTCATGTAACCAGCGCAGACTATGTGATACATCAGGGCAGTAATCGCGCAGTAACACTCGTCCTCACGCGACAAGCTTTATTACTCGTTAACATGGCGGAGGACAGTGTAGAACGTATATTTTCGCTGAAGGAACTGACAAGCGTCGATCACATTACGGAGTCGACGATGCTGTGTTTATATTGCCCACGAACCGCGATACAATTGAGCAGACCATTATCACCGGCTGAACATGAGGTAAAATTCACGAATGTCAGATGCAAATCGTTTAAATTTAACGTAAATATGAGCTTTTCTTTTCTTCAAGATGAATCAAGAAATGAGAGCGCGAGTTGAGGAATATGTGCGAACAAGCAGCACTGGTTTGGCCAGTGTATCAACCAATAGCGACAGACAGTCTGATACCTTCGAAAGAGCATCCCCACATCCAGAACATACACTTACGTTTTACGTTTGCCCAGATACCCGTAATTATTTATTATCACTGTTCAACATTGCCAAGCGACAAAATCAAGGTTCCGGTTTCGCCGTTTTATAATCAAATAAAATTTCCAGACGACTATAATTGAGTGTAATGACTGAGAAAATATTCCAAATATTATGTCAAATTAAATGCATCAAAATTTGATATTTTTTTAAATATTGAAATATATCTCTTGGTATTCCAAAGCTACGTGTAAACAGTATTATAATTAAAAAGATAAATTAAAGAAAGTAATTCCTAAATTCCCGAGAAAATATTAAGATTCTAAGATTTTTGTAGTTGAATACATGTCTCTACTTTTATTAAGATACATTGCACAATTGTCGCTTTTGTTTTATGTAAAAAATATGCATTTCAAATTTATAACATATGTATAAATTTATTACAAATCTAGCGTATAAGCTAAACAAAGTATATACATTCTGTAAAATATTTATATTGCTTATTTAAAAAATGCAGAAACGTACAAATTAAAAAACAATTTATTTCTAAGTTGTCATACATACTATATTAATAAAAAAATAAACTTTTATAAGCATCATTTATATACATAATTATATACGTACACATATAATTACAACACAACTTTACATGAATATAAGTTGTATGTATGTGCCAAAATATTGTGAATAATTCTACTATCACTGAAAGTGTAAATTGTGTAATATTGATCTAAAAATTCGATGTTATAATAATATATTTTGCATACTGTGAACGAAATCTGACATTAATAAATGCTAAAAAATTGAATCATATTGATTTACATTCTTATTGTTATCTATTTAAAATATTGTCATGAATTCGTTCAACCTCGCTCGATTTATAAGAAAATCCACAAGATTTACACTGGCTATTTTCAATAGATAACAATACTTTTCTACATACCACATGTTTACATGGAAGCTTATAAAAAATACTATCCTGACAGCAATCACATTTATTAGATATATTATGCAACTCAACTTTTTCTGATTTAGTAAAGCATTTCATGTTGGGTAATAGAGTTTTTAAATTGCTATCTAATTCATCATCTTTGTTCTCGTTTTGAGAATCGTTATGAACTAATTTAGAGGAAGTTGAAATCTTTGTGAGGTGGCTTGGTTTTGTTATAGTACTGGCAGTGGGTCGTCTAATTACTGTCGGCAATTTATGACAATATCTTTTTATATTCTGCGAATTGTTGTCTGTTATTTGCTTGCATGAACTTGGTTTAATATCTTCAGCAATCCTTTTTAGTGAATTCTTATTTAATACACACTTTGGTACTTCAATTATTCTTCTGTCTCCCGCTACAGTTGAAGTTGGATCACGACCTAAGACTCGCGGTATTCTCTTTATTTCATTCCGATTACTATTGTCCAGTAGAAATTTGTCAATCCTCGACTTGAGCGCGGCTGCCAGGACTGGTCTACGCTCATCATTAAACCGCAAGCCTGTGAATGGATCCGATACCGGTCTACCCCAAAGTGCTTCATTTTCTTCGAATTTTTCTAATGTCTTCTGATCTATTATTTTCCCACTAGGTAGTATAACCGGCTGAGTCATTAATTCCCATGTAATGGCATCTAGGAAGCTTTCGGGAACTTCAAAGGTTGCATCAAATTTCAGTCTGCACATGTATGAAAAATATTTATATTAAGAAACTAAAGTTATATATATAAATATATTAAAAAATATATACATATATTAAGTAACTAAAGTTAATATATATATATATATATATTACACAATATTATATTAATATAATACATAATACATAATTGTATATATCTCTATTATTATAATTATATATACCTATTATCTCTGTCTACAGTAGTGTCAGTTTTAAATTCAATTACAGGCGGTGCTAATGGAGCTTGATGTTTGGCGTGCCACAAAGCATGCACGTTTGCTGTAAAATCTTTCCCGCAGCGTGGCGATACCGTTCCCCAAACTTCAATTTTTCCCAATGCTGGCACTGACTGTTCCGTTTTACATATTGTTATGCGTAAACTGTGAGCGTACTTAGTTAGATGTCCCATAGAAGTTTTAATATAGCGTCTTAAGAAATTTGCTGGCGTGGCTATTTCTGTAGAATCAATGTCACCTGGATGGAATAATAGTCCGGTATCGTAGGGGCCTAAAAATCCATTGACCAACAAGGTATACGGAGTGCTATTGTCGTCGGTGTTTCTGGAGTAAAGCTGAAAGCCTGATGACTTCTGCGGCCCGACAGCTGGCCAGATCAATACATGATTGAGCCGCACATTGCAGAGAAACGTGATGTCTATGTGGACTGGTGGTTTGATACAGGAGTACGCCAGATACCCCTTGCGGGAGTCGCTTATCAAATTGGTCACTTCGTATCCGTCCGTGCTAACGGCACTGCATTTAATTTCTGGCCGTAAGCAAGGATCGCAAAAATTCAAGAGCATTTTTCCATCTATTTGTAGACTCCTAATGACAATGTTGTAAAACGCAGACTTTCCGCGTAATATCAATTATCATTAAAGTTCACTGACAACATCGTCACAAATTCAACCAATTTTTTTATTTTTATGGAAGTATTTTATATGCTGTCAATAAATGTTTTTAAGTGTTTCTAACACACCGAGATCTCGACTTCTCATGTGATATAGATATTTAAATTAAAGGTCCCAGATCTTAAATTTTGATAACTACACTCATTTGATGAAATTTTATGTAAAAATAAAAGTTGGAAAAAATCATGACTCTAACAATGAAGTCACGTACTAAAATTGATATGTATATTCTTTTTCGTAATATCAGAAAATTTATGATAGCAACAAAATAAAGTGACAGGTCGTGCACTAAACACGAGCGCTATCATCGACAGAGAGAAACCTGAGAGCGGACATCCCGGCCCTCTTCTGGGACCGATATTTGGCCTAGCATTAGCGCCACCGTGGATATAGAACTACGTAGTCACATCCATTTTCCAATTTATCGACTGTGTCGGAAAATGGATGTGACTACGTAGTTCTATATCCACGTTTGGCGCGAATGCTTGGCCAAATATCGGTCCCACGAAAAAGGCCGAGATGGCCGCTCTCAGATTTCTCTCTGTTCAAAGATTGCTACCCACATGGCAAATGGCAACAAACGACGCACTAATTGTTAACAATCCAGTAGGCAGGAAAAGAGCATGTATGCCGACGATTTCGTACTTCTTCAGGTGGAATTCGTACATAAAACAAACTCGGATGAACGTACACTAGAGAGGTATCAACGGAACGAGATCTATATACGTAAAAAATCATCAAGTTAAGTAGCTATTTACTTTTAAGTAATAACGGTTGGATGCATGGCTACGTAATTCAATCTAACGACGTCTGACACAGAGATTCGATGGATTTTATCTAATGTGTGATGATTTTTAATATCTTTAACATGCTTATTGCATTAGTAAATAACCGCATTTAATGTATTATTTGAATGTTTATCAGATTTCGTGTTGCGTGTTTTCGTATTTAAATTTTTCGCTTCTCTCTTCGAGGCCCGATTTATTTACAACTTTTAATATTTATAATTAATATCTATATAAATGTGCGGGAATTTTTACAACACGAGTCTTTCGAGCAGCACGACGAAATCGACTATCTTATGTGATTCACGATAAGATGTTTTCCGAATTGTGTTCTCGCTAAGCTAAAGAATTTTCGTTTCGTGGAAATTAACTGACGAAAGGTTATAATTATATAATTGCGTACCATGTTTAGATATTTAAGTTTTCAGTTTGCTCAGTTAGTTTAGTTGATTTGTTTAGCTATTTTATACATTTTTATTTCAACATGGAAACTGCCAATCAATCCGAAAAACAAGCGAAGAAACGAAAATTTTCTGATGCCTGGCTCACTGATGAACAATTCAAGCCTTGGATATGCAAAGTGCCGTCCAATGATAACCAGTTTCATTGTAAAATATGTAAGAAAAACTTCATGTGTAGCTCGTTGTCACATGTGAAAAGACATGCGCGATCTGTGCTACACAGAAAAAGACTTGCTAAAAAAAATTCATCTGATGATGAAGATGACAACGATGATGATGATTATAATGAGCCTTCTAAAAAGAAACAATTCCGAAAGATCTTTAGACAGAAGTGGTTGGAGATAGAGCGATTTAAGCCGTGGTTGCGTGAAATACCAGATGATGCAAGTGGATTTTTCTGTGCGGTTTGTGATAAAGCTGTCACTGGTGGGTTATCTCAGATTTATCGCCACGCAGCTACTAAAATACATAAGAATAAGTGTGCAGAGGGTGGCATACCAGTGAGTGAAAATGACACGGAAGAGGACGATTCGCTTTTGCTGTTTGACGAGCAAAAAAAATCAATGGAGATTAGATACGCTGCTTTGATCGCTGAGGAAAATATTCCAAATGAACTTGCAAAAAAGATACTCAATTTCTTTCAAGGCGCAGGCAAAACCCCTAATGTGTTGAGAAGCTTGAGTATGGGTCGTACGAAATGTACAAATATAATCTCGAATGTTTTGTGCCCGGTAGAAACGAATCGTACAGTAGACATTATTAAATGTACGCCTTTTTCTATTTACATTAATGAAATGTCAGGCGGTTTGAGTCAAAAATGGCTACTGTTTTATGTTCGGTATGTTAACCCTAATACATTGCGAGTTCACTCACAACTAGTAAAAATGATTGACGTTAATGCATCTTCTTATACGGACAAATTGTTTCATGCGTTTAATCGTGAAATGACTAACTTCCAAATACCCTATGCAAATATAATTGCTCTATCATGCGACAATGCGAACGCTATGTATGGAAAACACTTATTCTTTAAGAAAAAAATAAAAGAGTTGTGCAGCAATATTCTTGTAATGTCATGTCCATGTCATTCTGCCGCACTAGCTGCTCATGCAGCGTGTGCTAAAATACCTCAATGTTGCGAAGAATTTGTGAAAAAGATTGCCAATTACATTAATAATAGCCCCAAGCGAACGTCTGTTTTCCGTGAATTTTGCAAATGTTTTAAAGAAAGACACAGAATTTTAAGTTTACAGTTGTCTGACACTCGGTGGCTTTCTCACCACGCGTGTATCGAGAAACTTCTCGATTCGTGGGATACTATAAAGCGTTTTTTAAATGAAAGGCTCAAAGGCGAAAAGATAAAAGTTGAGAAAAATCTATTATGTGTAATGCAGAATTCAGACACAAAGGCATATTTACTGTTCCTAAAATATAGTTTGTCTGTTTTTGAAAAATTTATTGCATCTTTCCGAGTTGTGGAAACTAAAATTCATTTATTACATCCTGAATCAATAAATTTTCTGACTAACATTTGTACACATTTTTTAAAGCCAGATTGTATGAACGATTTACCAAATGTAGAATTTAGTAAAACTGAAAATCATAAAGATTTAGAAGATATTAATTTAGGGTCAGAATGCGAACAATATCTGGAACGTTTGCTGCAAGAAGGAGAAGACCACAAAAATCTAATTTTGACTGTTCGATCGGATTGCTTGCAATTTTATATTACGGCGGCCGAGGAAATTTGTAAAAGATTGCCGGTTAATGATGAATTTTTATCGAAATTAGAAATTTTTCTACCGCACATAGCCTTATTAAATCGGGACAGACAAACATCATTCGACGATCTTATGTTCATTGCCCAAACCCTCGGCGGTTTTGATGGAAATGGCTTAATGGAAGAATGGTTTAAATTGAATGATGATTTCACATTAGAAGAGAAAGAAAATTTGATGAAATTAAGTTTTGATGATATGTGGGTAGAAATTTTGCGAAGTGAATATTTTTTATCTCATGAAGTAAAATATCCACATTTAAAATCCCTCTTAAACGCGATTAGATCACTCCCAAATTCAAATATGGATCCAGAATGTATATTTACCTTTTTAGCAGACATTAAAAGAACAAAACGAAATAAGCTGTCGTCGTCCGCAGTAAATGCCATTTGTGTATTGAAATCAGCATTAAAAACGAGAGAAGAAACTGTTCTGAACATGACAATTGATGCAAAACATATATCTCTTATGTCATCAGATAAATTGTATGCTAATTTTACTAAAAGAAAGACTAATCAGCAAAATGCTGCAGCTAATGATGATGATGATGTTAATCCCTCTTCATCTAATACTCAATAATATCGCTTTACGTTAGGGAAAAGAAAGAGAAAAGCTGATCGATGCAGGTAGTGCACTAAAAATAAATCTATTGTTGACAGTAAATATACACTTGAGCTATTAAAAGATATCAAAAGTTATTGAAAATTTGTAATAAAAATGTAATGTCTCTGATTGTGGATTGTAGAACTCACGGAAATTCACGGAAACTCGAGGAAATTCTGAAACTCTGAGACTATGTTTTACATACAGCTAATGATGTAATTCGGAATCAAAGAGCTCTAACAAAGATTTGTTTCAGTGTTCAATCTGCTGCGTACTATCCTCATGTAAGAAAAGCATATACATATTCCAAAAACATGGAATAATCTGCAAGCGACAGAATATAAAAATTTATGCCGGAGATTAGGACCGGTAGTCTGATCTTATAAAACAAGATCATCTTAAGTCTGGTCTTGAGCAGTTTTAAGATTTCATCCAATGAAGTGTACAACGTTTCGAAATTCAGCTCAAAATCGTCTTAAAACTCAAGAAATATCTGTGAATTCCACCCCAAGTCTTTTGTGTAGACTATTTCAAACTGAATACGAAAACTTCAAGTCCATGGATATGTCAGCGAACTGATTTCATTAGTGCAACAATTTACAAGTATTAGATATAAACTGAATATGAAGATTGAAAAAGTTGCAATGCTTTTATTAGTAAGTTTTTCAGAATTTGAGCTACTGAAAATGAAAGACACTCACAAAAGATTATTTAGTGAAATGATAAAAATGTGATTATATTATTGGAAGACTATCGAATATGCGAGATGAATATTAACAATAATGCTGTAAGGAATTTAGAAAAATTAGTGCAACGATACAGGGACAATTCAGCAAGCACTAATTTAAATAAAAAGCATTGCAAAAACACTACGTAAAACTAAAAATAAATCCGTATTACTTGTTACATCAATCTAAAAGTAACTTTAATAATTATATTAGTAAATAATTTAAGAAGATAAGAGAAATAATTAAATTAAGCTTATGTTTTTTAGTAAGTAAAATCAGCAAAATATAATAATTAAATTACAAATAATATATAATATATAATTGTGGACGTTCTTTCGCGCCTTTGTCATTGATTAGTTGCTCAGATAAAACAGATAGAGTGGAGGAGACCTCATTAGCCTATATAACACACAATAGCACACAATTATTCACAGCGACCGGTATTTGGGGTCTTTTCATTTGACCAGCAGTTAGAAATTTTTATATTATAAATGACCAATTAATTTTATATTAATTTATATTAATTGATGATGTAGGCTCTTAGGTATCACTTAATTATGCGTACGCAATATATATGTCTAAATATATTTATTGTGAA
>VBVQ01000167.1:60338-82472 GCA_011636635.1 Tetramorium simillimum | reverse complement strand
GATCGATCGAGGATCCGGCGTCGGTTCCGACCGTTCCGACGACGATCGCGCGAACCGTCGCATGCGGCCGACGCGTCAGTGAAACAGGACTGTATATAGCCGGCCCGGAGATACATAGTGCGAGCCGTGTCCTACTAAAGGCGCCCCTCCATTTCCACGCGCGCGCGCGCGCGCCGCCCTTCAAGGGGTTCGACACACCATTGGGCCCATCGGAGTCGTGTCGGCGCATCCGTACCGCTTAATCGTGCGGAACGCCTCGGCTTCGGCACACATGTGTCAGATTCACCCTTAAACGCGTTATCGGTCACTAACCTCCTTCCCCGCCTGCTTGACGTAGTAATTTAGGCTAACGCCGCATTGTGTTCCTGGCAATATGTCCTTCGTTTTTCGTACATTCGATGCCAGTGTTGTAGAGATAAATGCCTTTTTTTTTTAAATTAGCAAGCAGTAAAAACGTGCTGACGTTAGCAGTCGTCGACTCCTCCTTGCCTCCTTGGTTGATGTAGAGGTTTATGATGTACTCAGATACTGTATTAATAGCGACCCTGTACTCATTTTTTTTCCTGAAACACCCGATGTAGCGATTTATAGTAACCGTGTTCTACACGTTCGATAAGGAAATTGAAAACACGGTGATTATAAATCAATATTAGAAACGTTACATTTTTTAAATCGTAAATTAAATATACATATATTTCGAGTACGAGATGCAGTACAATTTCTATTGTACGAATAGTGATTAATAGTGATAATCTATTTTACTTACTAAAATGAGAACAGCTTGCCGGAGCTTGCGGCGTTTAGTTTTTTCGTACAAATTTTCAGGATTTCTCGTATCTACTGTTTATTCCCTTAACGTCACAGTGCAAAGTTGTAAATATTCTTCAGTTTACTAAAAGTCGTAAACGCTTCTTCTGCGTTTTCCTTTCTGCGTTTCATCGGTAACTAGGGGACACTTAAGTAGCAAGCGGGACGGTCTCCAGAGTAACTCTGAAAAATCGATATAGGGGGTTGAATGCATCACTCATTCTCCTCACGAAAGCCGTCTCGGCGAACATAAGAATATCGTCAGACAGAGAGTCCGATTTTTACAACTCCCGCGATATGATTTGATAATGCCACGACGAAGTAAAGGAATAACCGCTAATAAATATTATATATGGATTCTGAGTGACTATCATTCAGCCATATTTGTCCATATATATATATAAATAATTGTTTTTAATCCATTTTGCAAAGTATATAATTTAAAAAGAAACAGAGACGGTGATTGTGAAGTTTTTTTTGTTTAGTTTTAATTCTCTTTTTACAAACTGTGACAATCAAATGCCATATTAATTTTGTAAAAATTTGCATTTTGAGATAGCAACTTTATAGATTTCAACTATAAAAAGAATTTCTTCGGGAGATGTACCGAAATATTTAATTTCTTAATTACTGTGTTTTATGTAACTGAAATTATATTGCTTAAAATAATTAGCCAAAGATAAAATATTTTTTTAATTGTTTTCAAACATCTGTTATAAATTAATAAAGTCGATCTTTTTTTTTATTAGATCGAGTCAGATTAATCACACTTGACTTTATCGATGATTAGTAACACAAATTTCGTCGATAAAGTCGCAATCAAGCGATAATATCTGGTTGGGCGATACTTGGACATTTGGAGATTATCATATAATGGTAATGATTTAACTAAACTTCTATTCATCTGAAGATACATCTTGTTATACATATTTTTTATCAATAAATATTTTGGTGTATGAAATATATATTTAATTTTTTATGTTTTTTTATAAATATTGCACAATAAATAGAATCGCGAATTAACCATCTAGCAAGTTTCTTGCACGGTTTTTGTTTCGGTTATGTCGGTTCCATGATGCCGATGTGACGCAGCATGTGCACATAATATTAGAATATATATTTTTTTAACGCGGGTTATTCAGAAACGTTTGTGAATAGCATTACGATATTGTTTGCGCATGTTTTTCATCGTATGTATACACTGCAAACCATAACTGCGATGCTCGGACGTGTAGATAGAATATTGATTTCCGATTTCTGTTACGTGTTATATATCGTTAGAGGACTATATTTCAACAAGTTATGTGAATTCAAGTCCATTTCCGACGCGCAATAAAATAATATACGTCCGCTCGTTGTATCAGATCCGATTTTAATCGCTTCTTCGCTTGCGAGATAGGCGCGTAAAACCGCAAAATCCGCACAATTTTTTTTCACGTTTATTTATTCCTGTGCGATATTGAGACGAGTTATTAAGCTAATTTTATAAAGATTTAGAAATAATACGCACACCCGTATGTTTATTACAAAATAATTCTTCTCAATTATCAAATTCATATTAACTTGTCACGGAAGTAATTACGAGAGATGCTAATTACTAGTGCGAAGTTTGTTATCGTCAGAACATATTTATTTACCGTTAACTTGCTGATGCATGCAATTGCCAAAAGTTCGTTCGTTAAATCGGCGAAATTAATTTCGTCAGCGGTTTGCGACGATGCAAGTTGCTAATTAATGGGTAATAGTATTATTATAATACTAATTAAATGCTGCATCCCAAAGATACGTTCGGAAGTTTACGTATTATATATTTTTAAGACTTGCAAAATAATAATTATTCTTGTCACGTTATTGGATACTTTCTAAAGCATTAAAACGACGCAATTTAGTGAAATTTATAACAGACACATTACACATTAAGACACATTATTTTACAAAGGTGCAAGATAAATACGTTATTTTTAACAATTATGCATTACAAAATTAATTTATTTTTAAAATGATAAACCAGGTAGCAAGTTGACGCTATTTATCGTCATTTTAACATCAAAATGTTGTCAAAAAGATCATTTTGATGTCAGAAATTCAGAATGATAATAAATAACGTCAATTTGCTATTTGGGATGTTTCAAAAGTACAAGGTTTACGGCAAAATAGTAGAAAACCTTCTGTCACGGTTCTCATTTTTTTTAAGGTCAATCCTAAGAAAATTCCCATTTTCCCACTGCGAAAGGTCGAGGACGAGTCAATCGATAGCGATTTCCTTCAGAATATCTTGCTAAAGGAGGAGGGCCGATAAGGCCAATTTTTGAGCTATAAATGTCGCACTTTTTTTGATGAACTATTCGTATAGTTGAGGTTGAGAGCTTTCCAAAACGTCCTATAAAAACTTTTTACGTTGGGGGAAAACTAGAGTTACGAGCCTTCAAAGTTTGGATAATGTGGGCCCACAGAATGGGCGATAATAATATTTGCTTCTTATTTATTTTTATTTTTATTGCCTATTCTGTGATCCTCATTATCCAAAATTTGAAGGCTCGCAACTCTAGTTTTCCCCAAAGTAAAAAAGTTTTTATAGGGCGTTTTGGAAAGCTCGCAATCTCAACTATATGAATATTTCATCAAGAAAGTGCGACATTTATGGCCCAAAAATCGGCCTTATTGGCCCTTCTTCTTTTCATCCCTCTTTTTATGACATCTGATTTGTCTCGATAGATTGTATCTAGATAAATTGCGAGTTATATGCTAAATAATATCATGAGTATAGTATTACATAACTCGGCGTGTATTTACGCTGTTTTTACGTAAGGTTTTTTCTGTGTGCATTACTTAAGAAAAATGATCCCTCTGTTGTTTACGAGCGGAAGATAACTTTTTTTCATATCGGTTTTTATTTTGTTATGCTTTGTAGCTGTTATGTAGTCGTATTTAGAATATTTGTTTAAAAGTTAATTAAAAACGCTGCATTAAGATTTGACTTAAAATTTAAAATTGGAAAGCGCGTAATTTATAAGCAATTTTACAAAATTGCTTATAAATTGCAATTTGCGTGTTGCTTCAACTGAATTCTTGCTCTGTGCGTGTTGATTCATCGTTTCTTATCGTTACCTACATCGATAACTATATCTTTTCTCAGCATTTTTATATCAAATTACTTGACGTTTAATCCACGTACATTTCGCGTTTATACTAAAAAACATTGATATATTGCAACGTATAATTTTATGAATTGTGCTATTCATTTCATGCACTTTACGTAATGAAATATACTTTTTTTTTTAATTTTTGAATGTTTATTGTTGTACTATTCATTGCGTAAATATTTTATTTTAAAAGATGAGACTTTTATTTTAATTTCTTTTCTCTTTTTCTCTTCTTTGCTTTAAAATATTAATAAAACTTTACCTTCTTGTTTCTCATTTGCGTTTGAATTACTATTTATTTAACTTTTGGTTGCGGTATTTTATTTATGATTAATATACGATTGCACGAGAAGGTTGTTTTTCCAAATAAATATAAAAGTTATTTACAGTCGCTTTTAACGTTAAAAGTTAAAACGGTTTACCGAATATATTACGTTTTAGTGGTATAAATATGGTTTTAATATATTTTCGCGTTTTATCTATCATTTCCAGGTAAAATGCAAATATAATGAAACAGTATTTTATTTAAAGTACTTTAATCAGCATTTAATATTTCAATGTCTAAATGTGTAGATATTTTAATTTACTCCAAAATCTTTTATCCCAAATTTATATTACACACACGTATAAGAAACAAGACTATTTCCGAATCAAATAAACTTTAACATAAATTAAACTTTTGCGCATGTGTGCATATGTGTGTGACACTGAGTCCTCAGAAATTCTCTAATTTGTAGCCATTCAATGTGCTTAAAAATTTTGCCGTACGACAAATGAAATATTAGCTTAAGGCTGGTATTACATGCATCCGACAATAAGGGCTATAAGGGACTCGAGAAATTTTCTATCCCGCAGCCAGTCGCTACATTCGACAATGTCGTTGTCGGATGTATGTAATACCGATCTAATAGGTATAGCTTTAGATTTTGAAGAAATTTGTCATGGGCTCCTTGTATCTTAATTGAAAGAAACGAGGAAGGAATTGAAGGAAGCTGCTTCGAGGCATTTGTAGCGCCAAGTCGACCGCAGCCATTAACAGCTGATCGGCGCGGATCGGCAGGATCCCGAGTGGTCCGTGCGATCGCGAGACTTTCTCGCGTGGATCCGGATCCCGGGACATTTAATGAGTCTACCCCTGCGTCTCGCGCACGCACGAGGCGTAGGCGCTCCAGCGCGCGAGACGTGGCGAGACGGCGAGACGTGGCGAGACGTGCGGTAGCGCGCCGCCAAAAATTCAATCCGGTACGTCACCACGCCGCGGTGTGTATCAACATTGAAAAATCAATGGTAACTCGTGACGTAGGCGTCCCGCCTCAACAGCAGCCAATGGATGCGCTCGTCCGTCCCTACCACTCTCGCCGCGACTCGCGAGACCCTCGCACATCCACGCGCAGACCGGCGTGGTTATTTCGTAGCGGACTGCCGCATTGTACGGACGTTAGTTCAGGAACGGATTGCCGGAAATAGGCCGACACAAACACGCCGTGGCTAAACGGAAAAAAGAGCAGGCAACAGAAAGAAAGAAAGACAGACAGACGCACGCATATATCGCATTGCACGAAACGTGTGCGAGCGCGGCGTGTATGAAGTTTTCCAGTTCGTAACCTGCCAGGACGTAACGGTCGCCGACGTCAACGTGTCAACATTGTCAATGCGACGCGATATCGACCGCGATTAAAACCAGACATTAATTGTGCGATCGACGCGAATCGGAATCGACGGCGAGAATCCTGACGAGACGGATAAGACCGTCCGCAGCAGCTATCGATACAACAGTGTAGATTGGTCCTCTCTTTCTCTCTCTTTCTCTCTCTCTCTCACGTTCTCGCGGGACGAGATATTGAAACTTTCTAGAAGCTATAGAAGCTACGAGAGCGACTGAGAGAAAGGAAGGGACGAGCCGAGCAGACGACACGTGTGAAACGGAGACGAGACAATAAAACCCGACGAGATGGCGTTTATGATGCCTGTGGTGAAAAACGAATGGGACATTTACAAGACTAATCGGAGTCGACGGTCGTCCGAGTGTTCGAATCCGCAGGCCTGTCGCAGCCGGAAGGTGAGTGGGATGATGTTTGCTTTACGCGATGCGGCGCGGCGTTTTTTCGAATACGCTTCGAGTGACCGAATAGTTCTCCCTCGATTGACGTGAGTGAGGCAGGTGGAAAATTGCCGCAACCGTTAACACGCGCGTATGTCTCCATCGTTTACGTTTAAATTTCCGTGCCTCTATTTGCAATACAAAGTAGATGGAAATGTAAAACGAAATTGATATACAGTAAACACTCTCTTGACGAGTATAAAATTGCTAAAAGTCTGACAAATATTTGTCATTGTTGTTTCGCGAAGCGCTAATTGAAAAACGCTGTGCCGAATATAAAAATTAAGATAATGTAGGCAATCGTGTGCATTATTAGCAACATATTTGGAACATGAAGATAATTCTTCGATCAAATTAATGTACAACTTTTAATATTATGTATGATAAAGACAGATTTTAATTCAACACATATTGTACGATATTAGACGAAGGAAACGAAAAAATTTGCATGTTGTACATGACTTTTTATCGTTTCATATTTCGAAAAGAATGGAAGTTTAATCTTTTAATTTGTATCGCACGAACTGTTGCATAATATAGCGATAAGCTGCCAAAAAAAGATCGGATGTTGATAAACATTAATACTCGCGCGTGATTGTTCATCGCGCCGTAAAATTTCGAAGGTCTCCAAGGCAATTTTAATTTGCAAGGTACTATAGTATAACGGATTTAAATAGCGGCTAGTGTATAGAAACAATTCAGTTTGTGTCGACAGCGCCAGTGACGTAATTGCGCGTCTTTATTGTTGCGTATGTGTATTAATCGCTTATCAACGGTAATGAGAGAGAGAGAGAGAAAAAACAGGCTTGCAAGACGAGCACGCTCTCTCTCTCTCTCTCTCTGTCTTAAAAATTTATGTGCGTAGTAGTGGGGACACCGTTTACAAAATTGCAAGAGACGGTGACTTTTAACAATGCCGGCGCCGGCCGGTTTTGATGCGTCATTCGCATATTATATCGCGCGTTTGATCAGTGCATTGCACGGTGCGCCGGCGCAGAAAATAACGTCCTTTTACGTACTTGGAAACGTTTGCGCCTATTTTTTTGTCGAGCGTATTTCGGAATTGCGGATCGACGCGAAAGAATTTTGGGTCTTCGATCTTCGCAAAGTTCTGGTATGACGAAGGGATAACAAAGACGAAAAATTAAAAGAGTTTGGCCACTGCATGTACGATTTTTCCGCAGGTCTGGCGAACCAGCAGACACAACCGTCTCGCAAAGTGCGGCACATCCGATCGTCCTTCCGTCTCGATTCTCATGGTAATCGGTTATCCCATGCTTTGCGCGGCGTGTCTTTCGTTTTTCCAACCTGCTCGAGGTGTTTATTTTGAAAACGGATTCTGTCGCTACTGTCAGTACATAACATATTAAAAATGAGATGGCAATAAGAGAGAGAGAGAGAGAGAAAGAGAGAGAGAGAGAGCTGCTGTTTCAACAGCTGCTACCAAATTTGCCACTCTTTTCAAAATAAACGCCTTGCTTAATCCTTGTAGCTTCAAGAGATATTGATATCTACGTTTAAGTGTTTCTTAAATATTATTTTTAGAGATATGTTAATATTTATTATAAAAAGAAACATTTAGTGAAGATAATATGATTAGGGAAAATGTGTAAACTGACTGTTCTATTTATTTGTAAAGGATTTCCTTGGAGCTATAAGAGTCAATTTTGATTTTAAATTTTGCCATCTTCTTGATTGTTTCAAAATATCCTGCTTTTCTTATAAATATTATTTACATAATGTGATGTTGTGCAATTTTTATGTAATTATGTACACATAATGCAAAATCCGCGACGCGGAAGAATAAATTGTTTGTTATTTCGTTGTCTTTTATGCAGGCGAATATAGATATCTCGAAAAAAGAAAGAATTAAGCAAAAATATATTTTTATTTTCAATATGGGATTAATATTTTTTTGGAAATAGTTTTTTAAAAATAATTTATAAAAATATTGATTATAATTAGATTTCAACGCAAGTCATTAAAGTAAATTTTAACTTGAAGCAATTGAGATGCAAGATTTTTATAGAAAATTTAAATTTTTATCAATTAATTAAATTCAAATTTATTGATAAAGACACGTGTTTCAAAACTATATAGAATCTTCTCAGATTTATCCTCAATACTGTGCTACGTTTTTTGCAATGTGTATGCATTAGTTTTTACATGTTTTTTTGTGTGCGTTATTTTTAAACACAGAATGAAAAAATCTTTCACTTCAAGAGAGAAATAATTGAGAGTATGGAAAATTAATTCCGAATTACATAATAGATACGTGTCTCGAACTAAAACTTTGTTAACGTGAAAGTAATCTGAGTTTAATTGGAAAATGAAGATTTCTTGTACCTGTTTACTTGAGCTGCTTTACAAAAACTCGTAAGAGTTTTTTCGGATTTTAATTTTAAATTTTCTGTCTACATTAAAAAGGAATGATGAAGTTCACACAAATGTTAATTGTGAGAAAATTTGTGATACATGTCGCAGCGGAGTTTAATAACTTCCTCTGAACCTCAAGGACAGATCTAACTTTTTTTTTTCGCGATTGATCGTATTCGCATTTCGCAGCTCACAATGTCGATCGTTCTCTTCGCGCCGGTGTTCGTCGATAAAATAGCTTGGAAAAAGTCGGACCTCTTTTTTTCTCTCGTGAAATCGTTGCCGTAAAAGATCAACTCGCCGCATTCGGAACCGGTTTCCCTTGGCGTCGCTAAACGTCCGGCGAAATTGTATTTGCAGACGCTGAACAAGCACAGTCAATAATAGGTGACGATCGAAACCACGTGTCCCGGCGGATAAATATGCGCCGGCTAGAAGTTTATTTTTATCACGACGTAGGCAGTTGTGCGTATAATGTCGAATTGCATAGGTACACGGTTTATTGCGCTCGTAAATGTTATCGCAAATGTTGCCGATAGCATTGCGATTTTTATATTTATTTGTCATTTACATGTGAAATAAATTTACAGTAACAGTAACGATGACAATTACGAAATATTAATTAGTGAGAGTTATACGAAATCATCATTAATGTGCCAATAGATATATGAAAAGTTTGAATATAATGATAATATTTTTATTTAATATAATATTTTACTTATATCACTTATTACTTCATCTATTGGAATATTTTATATAATGGACATACTTATCTTAAATAAAGATTTTTTTAAATTTAAAGTATGAGTAATCGATTATCAGAGAATGTGTGAATAAACAACAGGTACATTATCACGATTTAATTCTGTATTATTTTTAAAAAATTTTAAATAGATTTCATTTATAATATAAATTGAATTCAAGGTTAAAATGGTGTCGATTGTAAATTGAGTAAATTGAGAGGTTGTGACATAATATAATAATTATTAGATTTGTATAGAGATGAGAGAAATAAGCTCTGTTAAATCATCTTTAGACAGACGTCCCTTTAGGTCTAGAATACTGCGTACTTAATATCTGTGACGTGATATTGCGCAAGCTTTGATCAGAGTTGATTTTGCAATATATCGTGTAGTGAACTCTTGTACGGATTCTCAATCGTTGAAAGTCCCTTATCTGTCATTCCATTCATTCTATAATCGCGTAATACGTAATAAAATATTATAATAGTATATATTTATATATTTATCTTGCTGACAATTAAAATTAACAATCAAATCTTTCGAAAGATTGATTATCAATGTTGATGCGATAAAACTTGGATAAAACTGAAATTCCGTAACACACTGTTATTTATGATATGTCATAATTCTATGAATCATTCGCTATGTTTAAACTAATTAACGTATTTCGACAGATTCGGAATTCATATTTAAATATTAGTCAGTCACACGTAAGAAGTACCTATTTGTGACGAGAGTTCCATTTTTAAATGAGTTTTTCAGTTTTTATGCTTATGTTTTAAATCATCTACGCTATTTCGTGTGTAGTAATAATGATAATTTTGCTGATAATAACAGAGTTTTGTTGTTAGCTAACGTGTTACATAATAAGACCAGACTTATAATTAGTCTAACTTTTCATTTCCGCATTAAATTTGTTTGCGGTAATATTTTGAATTAAGATGAAATAAAATTAACATTAAATGTAATATGAAGAAAAAAATACAAAATTTTTTACAAAATCATAAATTAATATTTTTTTAAGTATGTAATTAATGATGCTAATTACAAAACTAAAAGATTTCTTGAAAAGACTTGAAACTCGGCGCAAGAATGACATAATTCCATAATTCTTCAACCGTGAAGAGAATATTTTATTACCGGAATATTACGGCTTTAACAGGAATGCGTAGTTACGACAAAAGTCACGCTCATGAAAAGGATATTCGTAAGGTGCAGGGCGACGAGGTGTATAACTGTTTTCATTTTATGTAAGCTAGTAATCTTCGGTTTCGCCCCGGATATTTTCGCGATGCCGTTTCTTGAACTTGACCTGCTACACTTAAAGCCAGGATAAAGTACGAAAGCTAATGGTTTACAGATGGAAACCACGTACAAAAGATAATTTACAAAAAGCGAAGACGCAATTCCGGATATCCTTTGCTAGCCTCAAGTTCTTTTTAATCTTTGGTCTATTAAACAAAAGAATCAAATGATTATATGATTATACGATTATTAAATAGGTCAAGAATATTTTGAGATGATCAGTTTTGTACGTACAGACCGCCGCGCGTTGTGATTATCTGTGTGCGATAAAAAAATCAAATATTTAAAAAGTCTCCAAACTTTTGGTTTTTTAAATAAATATTACAATTGTGTAATCATAATCTTTCTTATATTACTTGAAATATTATCATACATAACGTGACAATAATTATATGTGTATAATCTAATTAGATTAACAAAATAGAGATTAATTACTTATTAGCAATTAATTAGTTATTCAGTTATACATTATCCTTAAATCAATAGACTAATTATTAAATATAGAAAAAAATATGTATATTATATATATACACTTTGTTTTGTATATAATATATAGTGAAGAGTTAATTTCCGTCACGGATAATGCGTTGTACCGTTATAAAAACGCGTGAACGGGATATTTTTAATCAACTCTTTGTCCTTTCATGTCGATATTTAGAGCCAACTCGTGAGCACGTGACACTGAAAGTTACAAGTACGCAGTACAAGATAGATACGATTATTACTGCCAGAACATTAACGCAATCTCACGAGAAATCATTGCCAATTATATAACGTGAAGATGTTAGTTTGTGTACTGCGCATTTTTTTTAATCTATGCAACGTATGTACATTATCATGATATCGTTGTATCAATACCTAATTATAACCACGCATACTTTCGTGAAGCTGGTTACACAGGCCATATCAGAGAATCACTAAAAAATATTCGTTAACGATGCTGAATTTAGATGTAAATTTATGCTTTTAGATTTACATATAAATTTCGATAATAATATTTCAAACTTCAAAAATCTCCGTAAATCACATTCGAATTAATGTTCGAAAGCTGGTATAATAAATGGTAATTGAAATATATGCTTGCTAGCATTATTATTAGCAATGATCAAAATACATTTAATTATGGAATTAACTATTTTGATTACCTTTGAAGGATTAAATTAATATATGATGTCAAATTATTCTTTGTGATTTTATTTTAAGGTAATTATTTAGAAGTTTAATTGTTTCGGCAGTGTGTTAAAAAAAATTGCATGTCACCTATTGTTGATTTGTAAGCTGTGCAAAAGATATTAATTATCAGACGAGATAGGACTTATTTATTGCGGTCGACGTGAAACTCGGAATATTAATGAATCCTAAACAAACGAACTGCAGCAAATAGATTCTGAACACCTGTTCTGAACTTGTCCTATACGCTGATAACACGGTGAATAATCGATTGTCGCGTTCTTCTATTTTCAACACTTCTATTTTTATCTCGTTTAACGCTTCGATAAGAGGTTCTTTATAAATACGAGTCAGGGATCGCGGTAAGATTAAATGAGAAACATTAATAGGCAACAAACTCCGCTCGCGCACATATCTGTACGCATTGCGTCGCATTTTGTCTGTGATATGTGGATTGCGTAACTGCACGTAATACAACAGCGAGAGTAGAGATTCGGTCAGATTGGAGCCGTAGGCAGAGCGAGTTAGTAGCTGTGACAATAAAGTTGTTTGTATAAAAAGGATTATGCTTGTCGAGAATTTAAGTAATTTATGATATTTTAATAATCTTTACACATCTCAGATGTCAACTGGAAAAAAAATTATAAAAGATAATTGTAATATATGGTAACAAGAAATTAATTTTATAACATGTTTAGAAAACACGAAGCTTTTTAAAACGAATTAAAATAAAAAACGAAGAAAAATAAAAAAACGCTTTTATTAAATTTTTATTTTTATTTAAAAATAAGAATAAATATTCTTGTTCTTTAGTGAAGAAATTGATGTGCATATTGAATTAAAAAAATAAGAAACTTAATAGTTTAATAAGATTAAATAAGATTTTCAATGTTACAAAATTAAAGCCTGAAATGGCTATGTAAATGATTTTACGTTGGTAAAATCTATTTCAGAAAATATGTGAGAATCACTGTGTGAATTAGCTATCGTAACTCGATCTCGCTTATTGTCACTGTGTATGTGTAAAGTAGAGAAGCTTATACACGAGACATATCTGATCTAATCGGCCACTTACCGCCTCCTACCGTAATGACAGTATGACCACACGTGGTCACAAGTTTGACATGGATCGTACGTGGAAAAGGACACGTACACGTAAGCGCGTCGAAATGTATACGTCAAAAATATGTGCGTCACATGCGTGACACACGATACTTTTTCTGCTTTTTATCGTATTTCAGCGCTGAATAATTCAAGATAATTCGGACAATCTGCATTTTGAGAGCTTTCGCGAGAATGCAAATCTGTTAATGAGTTAGTTAAATGACATTGCTATTGTCGGAAGGGAAACGCACGTTTGTACGCTCACGAATTGCGCATCCGTTATAGTTATCGTCGTTATCGCGATTCACGGGATTCTCTTGACTACACTTTGGCGTGTACATATTTAGACGATAAGTACTGATTAAAGGAAGTTGTAGATTAGTCGTCAAAATATTATTGCTCAACGCTTCCTAATGCATTCCTTTTCGGCCTATATCGTCTTATCAGTATAGGTTATATATACGACTATTATTACATGAATCATGTATCTATTCGTATAAACTGGTATCTTATCGTTAAAAATTTAAATCCATATTCCGGTCTATATGATTTGATATTTAAAATCGTTTTAGTATGTCAGATTAGTAAATTAAACACTTTAGTAAATTATATTAAAATAACTATGGGATTATTTGTAATATAACACTTTTTTATGTATAGTAAAAATTTGTTTGTTCAAATTTTTTATGCGATCGCGTATTTTAATTATTGACGTGGAATATAAAACAATATTATGAATATTATGAATAGTAAAGATAAATATATTTAAAAGATAATCCATTGTTTAAATGAATAATCTTTCTCTTAATGTAGGTACAAGAATATGTAATTAAATTCTTTTAAAGTATTAAATTAATTGCCAATTGAAAATTAGCCAATATTTGATTATCCGATTTTTTAATTAACGTTCGATCTAATTTCAGAAGATAAAGGATGAAGGATTTATTAATAGGATTTCATTTCTGACTTGTTACTCACGCGTATTAAAGTAGTTTCGCAGAAAGAAGTTCGTGTTAGATCTGTCGAAGCTTTCACCTTTCGCGCAACGAGCAACAGACGAATGACTTGGATGAGCCGGAAATCTGACGCGCGAAATCTGTCATTATCATGTCATTATGACGATGATTCCACTTTGTCGTGATTTCACGATGGATATTAGAATCTAGTTGAAAGCCGAGAGATTTGAAAGGCAAATCGCGCGAGCAAAGACTGTAATTGTAAATAATGATGATAGAGTAATAATTTGCTATAAGTAATAATGGTTTCAATGGTTGTGATCGATGATTCATCCATAAATGACATAACGTTTTGGAAATGAATAATAATAGTTGTTGAAACGCGATAATACAATAATCGTGGTATAAAAGTTGTTTATAAAAGAGATTATGTGTTTTATAAGCTTGATGCTAATAATGCACACGATAAGAAAGTATCACATATAGGAAAATTTGAAAAAATTTGAATGAGGAAATCTTCCTCATACCATAATCCGAAACGTGCATTTTTCTGATCGCAGGTGTCGGAATGTTCCAAGTCGGAGGGTCCGTCGTTGTCGACCTCCCCCGGTTCCGACTTTCTCACCTCGCCGGCGCATCGGTCCGTGCCACTGACCTCGCGACACTTCTCGAGGACGTCCTCGAGGGCGTCTCAGAGCTCTCTCCAAAGCCCGAGCAAGAGTACGGGCACGTCGCCGCCGAAGACCGGCAGCTCCAACTCCCTCAACAAGTTCCATAACCGATTGGTCGATAAGCTAAAACGCTCACTGAAGAAGGCGGAAGATTGTGCGGAGGATCAACGAAACCTCTCGTGAAATAGTCAAGGGGTTTTGGGCCGGTCGTCCGCGTCCGGCTCGAAACCGATCGAGATCCGACGCACTTCGGCACCCGCTACCGCATCCGAGTCAAGCAGCAACGTGGCGGCACGCTCGTGTCCGGATCCGCCTTCAGCTTGGTAAGGAAGAAAGAGAAAGGAAGACGAAAGAGATAATAACGATGGAGGAAACGGGAGTAAGGGGAAACGTGTGCGAATGTGACGGAGAAAGATTGAGAGAGAGAGGAAAATGCGCCAACGTACGAAGGCAGAAGGAAGAGGAGAGCAAGTTCGCACACGTTCAGCTCACGAAAGCTCACGAAAGCGAGCACGCTCAAGTTTATTAGCCCAGCCCTTCCTTGTCCGTACAAGGAAGAGAGGGAGATAGTTGAACGATCCTTGAGCCCCGTTGTTCGGCTCGCTGGATGTCGACAGTCGCTAGTCGATCGTGTCAAGAATCCTCGCAGGTCGAGAGACCTCGAGCGAGCGATCGGACGATGGCAGCTCCGGCGAGCATTCGAGAGGACGAAGAGAGCTGCTTGGAACGTTCCTCTGGACCGCAACATCTTTAAGCTGACAGCCAGCTTTGCGACATTGTCGATGTATAAAAGGCCAAACAATATCTCGATGAGCCAATATAGCGTAAAGATCTGATCTTGCGTTCTCCCGGATAAATTGAGAATCTGTTTAAGATGGCGAGGGTGGAAGCGCACGAGAAAAAGGAGCGGGGAGGACGGATCGGTTGATCAATCCAAGATCATCAATCCATATCCAAGATCATCGAAAGTCACAAAGGACAATCGTCGAAGGACGAAGGAGTCAGCCGGAGGAAGCGAGGTACATAATAATAAAACAGGATTACGTATCGGGATCGCACGAATCGCGAATGTCTCGCACGTTGAATGTCGCGCGGGCTCGCGGTTAGTCGGTTACGGAATAGTCATTTGAGTTGCCAGACCTAAACGTTAAGTTCCTTCATCGCACGCGTGATTTCTCGTGTGTGTCGCGCTCTATACGTTGTTCTTTTCCTAACGTAGGACGATCGGGAATACGAGGATCGAAGAGAGAGAGAGAGACATTCAGCGGGCGCGAAGGTGTTTCCGGGTTCCGTGGAAGAAAAATAAGGACGTCATGAAGATGCCCGAAAGACATTCTAATCTGGTATAATAATCTGATGTATATAAAAAAAATCGAATTAACAATCCGGTATAAACTGATATCAAAATTGCTTTAAATGCTTTAAATGTTTCTCTAAACCTCTCAATCTTTCGAGTATCTTTTAGGCATCCTTTTGATGCGGATGCGTTTATTATTTCTTCGCTTAAATTACCTTCGCGTGGAACACGTTAACCGTGGAAACAGAACCGCATATCTCCAATCATAACATAAATCCAATTAACTTTCTCGCAACCTAGACTGAAAAGCGTTCTCTAATTAGTACGTCACGCAAAACCGTTTAAAGAGGCCCGTACTCTTAGCGCGCCGAGCGCGACTCTGTTCGGTTCCAGTTGCGTTATTTATTCGCTTAATTAATACATGAAGTATATGTATATTCGGTATGAAATGAGGGCAGAGTCGCGGCGCAAGATGCGCGGTGAGAATGCGGGCCAACGTGCAAAGAGAGAAAGGGAGAGAGAGAGAGAGAGAGAGTCCTTAGCGGAAAAAGCGTCGCGAAAATATCGTTTTTATGTCGTAGTGTCGTAGTAAACAGCAGCGAGGCTCATTCGTTGTTGTTCGAATTAGGTTCGAGTTTGCGTGCCGGAAGCAGCAACGGCAGTTTCTCGCCTTTGCGGGATCAGATTCCATCGTGCAGAGGAAGGATACTGTGCGTATGTGCGTACAATTCAGGGGCGCGCATGAATGTGCGCACATGCGTGCGCACTTCGGGTCGGATCATCGAGCGTGCGAAGCTTAAGAGAATCGATATATTCACGTTATTATTTTCACGTGTGTATTTCCCGTTCCTCGCGAAATTATAATATCAGTTATATCCTACTTACGTATCCTCTGCACGGATCTCGTTTTTCGCGCTCCCCTTCAAGGAAACCTTCACCGAATAAAATCGCCGCGGAATATTACCGAACTACGAGGAGCATCTTTCGCGCAGAACTGATGCGTCGAGTAATGTGCACTAACGTCTGAAAAATAGCCTTGGATGATGCTAGTACCATCACCGTCGCATGGAAAAAGAAACTTTCGGAAATCGCATTCTGCGAAGATAAATTGACTCGAGGTGTTTGATTGATTGACATTTTCAAATTTCTATCAATATTTCGAGCATTCATTTTTCGCGATACTACATGTCTAAAAGAAATTCGAAATGTATCGAATAATTATTGACGCATATCAGCTTATCGAACGATTGCTATTTCCTCCACGTTACATGGCGCATGATACAATAGCGCTAAAGTGCACGACGCGGCCTATGGGGAAGCATGACAAGATGCATCCGGTATCATTAACGACGTCGTTCTCGGTGTCGCATTGTAAAAGGCGCGATTCGCGCGGGCGCTATCGTTCCGTAAATCTTCACTCTCCTCAAAATCGCACGTAGACCGAATAAAGATATTTTTTTAAACGAATCGTTACTCGTCGCACGTCATCGAAGATGTAGACAACGGTTTTTCCCGAGGTATTCCTCGCGCGCCCGAGTTACTCGTATTTGTTGTTTCACATCATCGCTACAGAGCGCTTGTTAATTTTTTCACATGTAATATATAATATATATATATATATAGTGTATTGTTTCGCGTTACAAGTCGAGTCGGTCGGTGAGAAGAAAGTGCGGAAGGGAGACGTGTGCCCTTTGCAGATCGCATGTGCAAAGGACTTCGAGTGTTACAAAGAGGGAGCGCAGTTTGTCATAAGAGATTTCTCTTGCGAGAGATATATCTTTTTTTTCTCCGACCATGTCATTCCGAAAATATTTACATGACTTTAATAAATAGGAAAATTTTTGTTTCCTTCGTGTTGATTAATTGATTAAATACTTAAATAAAATTTGGCTAGATATCTTTTGTTTATATTTCGCTATTTTTGTATTGTTCTCAGAAATAATTACATAAGCTTTTTTCATCATAAAACTTACCGTAAATATAAAAAGAATATTTATTCAACTAATGTGAAGCAATGGATATTTATAAATATTATAATATTTCTTCTACTGTAATAGAAGAAATAACATCTTTTAATAAAATAAATTAATATTGAATTTCTAAATTAATGATAAATAATAAATAAAATCAAATGGTAAATTTTTGCACTTAAAAATACAATAAGTATTGAGTAAAACATACCTACCAAATGCAGGAGGTATATTTCAAAATTTGGAATATATTGAAAATTTAATTAATGTGTAAATTTCAATTCAACTTTTTCAGTGATTAAACAATAAATTTGTTTCTTTTTAGGACCATAGTTAACACTCGATGTTTTTTGCATTCATTTACAAATGTTCCGGTTTTTCCTCGTGATGGGCATAATTTGCATGCTTTCTTTCTATCGGTTGCGTATTACGAACTGGGAGCAATTAAGCAATGCCGCGTGTAACTCTGTGATACCGTAAGCTATAAGGTAGAATTACTCTGCAACGATTAACGGAGAAAGGAGATATAGTTAGGACGAGATTCGTATGAACGCTTCGATTCTTCATGAACGATTCGATCGCGGACCCACATTCTTTGAAAGTTGAAATGACGAATTCTTCTTTTCGGTTGGGCTAAATAATACGAGGGTGCTCGAAAAAGGAGATAAATTTTTTTCTCAGAAAAGAGCGTTGGTTTCAAATTTTTTCGAGAAAGACGAAGGAATTCTGGCGCACGAGCATTTGAAGTCGTTTACGTCCGTCTTAACGTGTACATAATATTAAGAGTCTGAAACTCCGAAAGCGTTCATCGATTACATTAAAAAAAAAAACAGTACAAAAGTCATTAATTTTCTGTCAAAATTGCAAAGAGATTTTAAAATACGATATGCACGGCATAGAAGCCGACTCGATTCGATTTAATATGAGAAGTGAAATTTCTTTTTAAGTTCGTTTTGATGCATAAAAGAACAAATTAGCATGCATCGATTCGCGCTTTCGGAATTATGTCGGATTTAAGAGAACGCTTAGTCGGTAGACGTCACGCGGAAAATTTTGAAAATTTGCGTAGCTCAACGTGCATTTCTCTCTTCGGGTGCAGACGGCAGGGGGATGAAGATGAAGAAAAGGGGAATGGGAGAGAGAGGGAGACAGGAAGAAAAAGAGAGAGGATTGTTTGCGAACATCGGTCGGTGTGATAAAGCAGATTGGGGAATCATTTTGCGTATGGAGGCATGTACCGAATAATTTCCAAAAGTTGCCGCTTTATGTAAGACTGCTTTAGTGAAACAAAAAATGTAGAAACAAAAAATATATCGATAAGTATAGGGCAATATGCCGTGGTGCTGGGCGGAACATTGGGACACGCGATGCTCGACGGAATCGTATTAAATCCATTTCGCATTTATATATATACAGTATGTATATTGCAGATGTACATAATACATTTATAATAATATTATACATACATATGTGCTTTCCGCGAAAGCTTCCATAATGTCACATTAAGTTTACCTTAATGATTCCATTGGACGCCATGACTTTTATGTTTGAAGCTTTTTGACATTTGGATCTACTACAACAAATTTGACGACAGTTGAATTTAAATTTAATGATATTTCATTGCTTGTGTATCTTTTATATATTTTTCATTTGCATTCGTTATCTTAACATTATATTTTTTTCATGACTCGGTACTGCCATTGATGCGAGTTGGATATCGCGATCCCATTGTGCGCGCGTTCCCAAGGTTTCGTCGGTTGATTCGTACTGATTAGAAAAATGGTGTTATTAGAATTTAGAAATTGATGAGATGTAAAATATATACAATTTATTCATTACGGCGGCCTCGGACCATGGAGTAAACGTGGATTGGGACTTTTTTTTTCGCTTCTTGATGAAGTATACATTGAATTTCCTAGACAGGTAGAATCTTCACTTTAATTCAAGCTGTTTACTTACTCGATAAAGACGTATTTTCATTTAACGCCACGATTTCTCGATCCACTTTTATTCTACGGTCGCAACGCGATTGCAAAGCTATACACGTGCAGAGATATATGTATACATAATATATATATATTGTATATATATATATATATATATATATATAGAAAGAGAGAAAGAGAGAGTAAATATATATGCATGTATACGTGTAATACGTGTATATGTATATATTATTTATTACGCGACGACTTGACTATTTTTTGTATTACTACTACTGTTTTATGGTTATTTGTTATACTTCACTCGGGACATTTTGAGCGGATTTTTAGCGCGTGTTTGAGGAGAAACACCGAGATTGCAAATTTATAAAGCGAGAAACATTTATCCGCTTCTTTTCCTTCCTCTTTAGAGCATCAATCATTTCAAAGATCAACACGATATTAAAATCGCTGTGTATCTATTATATAAAAAGTTTGTTCTTGTCGATACGCAATGTATGAATTCGAAAAAGGATTATTAATTATTAATGTTCAGAGAGACGGACAATAATATTTAAATGATTTGAATTCGTTTGTGAGACATATCATTAAACGAAAATTAATTTAGATATCAAAAAAAAATTCGTTTCTCGCAAAATTAATATTTGTCATTCGACGAAGCTTCAACGTCGTCGCTGATTATTCAGGTACTTTCTCCTCAGTCACGATGATTGAATATCACTGCCAAAAGCCCACGATTATAATAAAAGCAACAAGAAAAGTAGCGTAGAGCGGCGAGACCCGATCGGATCCCCCATTCATGTGGCGGCGCGGCTCGGATCAAGCCGTCTCATTTCCCCTTTACACTATCTCTCTACAGTCTACATTAACATATTTATTTTTCGACAGATCGCGACTTTCGTTGTTGAAGGAATCCGTTCGCTTTTCTTTTTTCCGTAGGACTTTAGCGCCAGTGCTGGGGAAAAATTGAAATAAATTCAATAGAAATATTTATTTAGAAGATGTAAAATAAATTCATACATGTCATATATGTCATATCGGGCAGGCACATACGGATGGTGATGGACACTATCCAACGCTCGCCGAGCGTACGCACGAGCACGTGCCTCCCAATAAGAGTCACAACGCGACGGCAGAGGTAATCCGTTGCAGAAACAGCAACGCACTTTTTTTTAGTTATACAAAAGATCTCTAAAGCACCAATAACTGCATTTTCTTTTAAAATAATTTTTTAAAACAACTGCAGTTATTGGTGCTTTAGAGATCTTTTGTATAACTGAAAACATTGCGGTGCCGTTTTTGCAAGGGACTATTTTTGCCGTCGCGTTGGATAGTGTTTTAATTAATTAAATATTGTTTTAACTATTTTTTATTTCAACGAACTATTTTCCCCAGCACTGTTTAGCGCTGACGACGATATCGATTCGCGCCAATAATCGATTATAAACTCGCGAAATTTATTTTTCCTCTTTGAGTTTTTCTTTGATTGCAGCAGGATGATTGTAAAATAAGATAAGCAATATGAAGAAGAAACTTCCGAACGAATTAATATTTATAAATCCGTATTTCTGATATTTTTCCTCAGGCAAATAAAAATATTGGAGAATATCCTCGCAGTAAGCCTTACAAGCTAGAACGTAGAGTTATAACGATGGACACTGCAGTAAACTCCTGCACGTATATAAGTACGTCCGTAAATCGGAAATCAATAATAACCCTGTTCTTTACTGCTTATTGATTTAAACCTTTATTATCGGTTTTATTATTAACGCTGTTTCAATAAGGCTCTTTTTTTTTGTAGAACACCTGTGTTCTCTGTACCGATGACTGTCCACGATTATCCTGCTTATCCTACGCGAGTTGTAAATTTTTAGTTTGACGATTCGCTAGATTGAAAGAAAGCGTTGGCACGAAATCGAAATTTAAATGAAAAATCACTTTTGCGAGGATAAAGGTAGATAGGTTGTCGTATCGTCGTCAAGATTGCTAATTATCCGTAAGTTTTATAGTCGAAAAGAGATGCGAGCGAAAGCGAGAAGATGGGTGCACATTCCATGCGTAATGATTATACATACATGTATAAAGTAATCTGTTAGAGTTTGATAAGGAGTTTACACATAATACATTACACACATGCCTACACACACACACAGACACGCACACGTACACAACAAACATGCGCGCGCGCCATATTGCACTGGAAAATTATAAATGAATAATATATCTAAAGTTTTTGAACCTTACAATAGACTTCGGTTTATCATTATTATGTATCGTGATTTTTATGTCATGTTCAATAAATGAGTTTTAAAATGCTTATACTCTCCAATTTTTTATTCCAGGAACTCTTCTTCAACCTGTATTCTTATCCTTATTCATGATTATATGTATAAGAAATGTAGAGATAATGCAGCAAATTTCAATTAAAATTTTGTGTTGCGTTACTCAGCAAAATAAGATGTGTGAAATAAAGAATTTCAAGCATTATTATTTATGCAACTTTATTTATTCAAGCTTTACGCAACTTTTTTTTTTTTTTTTTTTTTTA
>VBVQ01000167.1:9964-60328 GCA_011636635.1 Tetramorium simillimum | reverse complement strand
GAAATAGGAAACGGAAAATCATTAGTGATTAACCAATGTACGTGTAATATGTTGTGTTCGAGCATGTTGCTCGATTACTCGATCCTTTAACTCATTCTTTTAATGAGACTATGAAGATTATGGAGCATGACTTGCGTTAGACATATAATGCGATAATGAGGCAATATTGAGGAAAAAAACATTCTTCATATCAGTGATATCGATAACTGATTCATCCGTGATGTATTCGAACAGCGTTAGTCATATCATTAAAGCAATTCATTTTTTACTATTCGGAAGTGACAATAAGAAACAAATATACATATATGAAAACTCATCTTAAATATGTATCTTGCGACATGCAATGAAATGAAATAATCGGCATAAACTCGGTATTTTTTTTTCTTTTCATGAACATAACACAACATAAATTTTTATTCTTCAAGTTTTGATCTATAGGATGGAGCAACTTTCTTTAGCGAAAATATAATTATTTTATATACAATTCGGATTAAAATAACATGTGTTGTAAGTCTTTAAATGGTATCAGTTAAATTAATTAATTTGTGAAAATAGCGTATCATGTATTTGCTTTCCATTTATTTCACGATCAGGATCGGTGTCACTCGCGCATTATGTTATCTTATTAATAGTTTCGCTTGCGTGATTCTCAATAATAAATTCACGCCACGTAGCTTAACTCAAATTTCAGTATTGCGACACGCGATATTTTACGCAAGCGGTAGTTACTGACAAATTTATTACCACTAGAAACTATTCTGGCATTTGCTTCAATTACCGTAAAATATACCTTTTAAAATAATGTTTGCACACATGTGGTTATCATTTTTCATCTGGACTATAGTTAATACAAGTGCTTTGAACTTGCTTCGTAATATTTGAGACTCTGGAAAGAGATTGCATCATCAAATGCAACTCCACGAAAAGAAAGTTCACGCTAGAGAAATAAGAGAAAGTACGAGACGCGGCAAATCTATTTTTCGCTTTCATTTATTATTTAAAAGATCTCTTATGAAATTAGCAACTTTTCAAAATATAAGGAAAAATCTTAGTGTCAATATTATTTAAAACATCGCGTTAATTTTTAATTTTTATTATTTTTATAGGAAAAAAATAATTTTAATTTTAATTTAAAAACAATATATGAAAAGAAATATAAATATCTTATAAATAAAAGCATAAATATTTTAGTTGCATCAATAGATTGTGCTATAATAAAAATTTTAAGTAACGATTGAAAATGAATTTTTAGTGAATTAAGCTTTAGTTATGGAAATAGATTACGTAATTGTATCTTTTGATGCATTTTATGCGAGTTTTACATTAGATTTTTGAAACTTATATAGAAAAATATATAACATTAAACAAAATTATATAAACGTGCACGATATATGTATAGATTGTAACATTTTTGATAAGAAAAGTTATCTTTGACCGGAGGACGTACAAGTTATGATTAAAAGATACCCGGTAATTTTATGACATTCTATATAAATTTTTTATCGGTTTTTTAATCGGTTATTGTTCTTGGTCATTAAAATCTCTTTCTAGCCTGAGATAATAGAAAGACTTTGCGTAAGTAAGATTGTACAAAAAAAAAAGCATAACACATTCGACGTCACATTTACGACACAATAAATACGCATACGTCAGTTATTGCAGGTAAACTCCCTATGCTTTTGTGTTGCGAAACGAACCGCGATAATCTCTTATCGTCACGAACGATGCATTCCTCGCGACACAATTTGCGGACGCGGGACGTTCCAGTTATCGCCATCAGCGTCGTAACTTCGCATTATTGATGATAAAACACGTGGCGCGACGCGACCGAAATGTCTGAGATATTCGATCGAGATCAATAATGAAAGCTCAATTATCGATGATGATGCAATTTGGACTAACTTTTTGTGCCTCGAAGTGCCGGGAATCATTAGCTAGCATTAATTTGCGACACGTTGCAAGATATCGGGTGACTATTGTATGATATTGATACGCGCGAATACGATGCGCTTTGTGTGCACACAAGTTACGGAACAATATCTTACACCGGCGTTTGTTCAATAATCTGAGTAAAACCGCGTTGTGACAGGCTTTCGAAATATTGAGATTTTTTTAAGTAAACGCAGCACAAAAAACATATTTAGCAGTTTGTTTCGTCAGCGGTGTAAAAAATTAAAAACTTGCCATACGGATACTGAGTTACCATCAATTTTACTCTAAAGAGAAGATGGTTGAAAATTTTATGAATAGAATTTTGTGCGTATTTGATTTTATTTCTAATTTTATTTGACAAGATCTTTGCATCGATTTTAGAAGAAATGAAGACAGAAGTGTAAATTTACAATTATATTGTAACAACTAAATACGAACACCTCTTGTTATCTTTTTCCTTGATTTTGCTTTTTATAGAGTTAAAATGGAAAAGAAACGTGATTATATGTGTATATTGCACCATCGTGACATACATAGAATTGCTTACGCCAATGACTCCGCGAATGGAGATTTCCATCGCAAGAGGACTGGCGCCTACTGTGTCATTGTCTGAGCAATTCGCGGGAAATCTGCGTCTGCAGAAATAGAAATATATATATGTATATATGTACATAAAAGAGATGATTAAGGAAAAAGCAAAAGGATGATGTGGAATTGTACGTGTGTCTTAATAATTTTGACAGTTGGTTGTGCAAAATCTACTCTGAATAAGACATGATAATATTTTTTCTCTGAATTACAAATTCAATTTTATTCCTAATAAGAAACTTGAAAATAAAATATTAATATTTATTGCCAATTAATTTTTACTATCGCTCAATCAATAGCTCATCGATCGTTGCAAGTTATTTAAATCGCTCGCAATTGGATTTTTAAGAAAACGTATGATTCATCTACTAATTGTTTACATGTACTTAAATCCGCATAAAAAATTTTAAAAAATTTTAAAAATTTGTTAAAAAATTGCTAGAATTATTTGCGGCTAAGCATAGCACTCGGCACTGTATTATTATGAACAATATAAACGAGACAATCACTTCTTTTAACTGTGTTATTTACTCCGAACATTGAACAATAATTCAGTTTTTAAGATTTAATTACTTAAGTTAAAGTTGACGCAAATCTTGTTAAGTAACATTGGAAATAAAATTACGTAGTTTCGAAGTTAATTTTAATCAATATAAATCATCGTTAGCCACGATATATCTCTCCGGATATAATTTTCTCTCATTTCTTTTTAAAAAGTCAATCAAATGAAAACATTATTATCTTCGTCTCCAAATTGATTAAACAACGAGAAATTTTTTTCGCCCAAATTTAATTAATCTAGAAAAAAAAATTAATAAAAAATTCAGTACTGCTTCGCTGAGACTAGTGGGAATAAATTTGTCGTCTAATCGGTCACGCCGGTTGTTCAGTAATCTCGAGCGGAGTACGCTCCTCATCCATGAGGCCTGCATCCGCTAACGGGAAGTTCATCAAGGTGCATGGACGCCTACGTCCGTTTATCAAATCTCATTCTCGAGCGCGCCCATTCAGCTCCCACATGTATCATATCACGGACTAACACCTACACTTGGGCTCCACTTGCACTTGCGTGGCGTCCTCCTCGTCCCGCTCCTCGTTCCTCGCTGCGCGAATAATCCCTCCTTCCTGCGCATATCCTGTACCGAGTACAAACGCCTCGACCGATTCGCCGGATATATTCTGATATACATCCGGAGGTATTTTGTCTGACGCATATTTGTAAAGAAAACTTACACATTGACATCATTCTCTTCATGTCTCTAATTTTTAATCGGATAAAATAACATATGGAAAATAACATATTCACGATTTTGTAACTTTACCTTTGACGAAAGCAGGACATAGTGACAGACGATGGAAAAAAATCTTCCTATACCTACTAAATTACAGAGCCAATTTCCAATTTACTTTTCCCTGTGGTCGCGAAATGCGTCGCATTTTCGAATAAACAGATTTAGCTTTAGCGAGCGTCCTTGACCAGGGACTATATTCAGTTGCGACGGTTGTAACCGCTACTGTAATCAGTACGGTAGGATGCGACATCGCGAGGAATCTTGGATTCGTCGTAGAAAGGACAAAATTAGCGAATGAATATGAAATTATTTCATTAACTTGAAAACTCGGGATATTTGTCTTCTCAAACACGTGAATCACGTGCTTGATTACTCAATTTCATGTTTTATATATGAAAAACATACAGTAATTGTGCAAAATGTCCTACAACTGTTATACAACTGTTATAATTCAATAGCATATATCCTGAAAATTAATTAGGAAAATCTTAATATGAAATTATCTTATATACTGTGTACTAATTTCCTATCTAATCTTCATAACTTAAATGATGTTAATTTTAAATTCTTTTATAAATTAAAATTCTCTGCCAGACACGTGGCTCATATATTTCTTTGGAATTTCCCAGCTTACTCATGTAGCCCGTATGTTAAAATTGTACATCGGATGCATCCGTTGCAAATATCCCGCGCAGTATTTAAAAATGAAATGAATTCAGGTCGGTGGACCTTCTGGGATCGGCGCGGAATAGGAACGTCGATCAATACGCTCGTACGTCGTTGCTATTTCCGATTCGTCCCGAGTTATTCATAGTAACTGCCGTTTATCCGCGCATTAATTTGATTAACTCGCGCGAGAGGTAGGGTGCACGTAAATGGAGATCCACCACGCGCGACAGAAAGGTTTTATTCTGCGTGGGAGGTACGAGCGAGTACTATAATCAAGCATGTATTTCCTGCAATCGCTAATTAGTTTAATACGTAAACATCAGTTCGTGATTCAATGTGTATCTCCGCTGATAGATATCTGTCTCCAAGAATATAATTTTAACTTCCAAAGCAATTTTATCTCTGAGGAATCGATTTTCCGTGAGAAAACCGTTCTCAGAAAGAAAAGGAAAAATTAGTCACGCGCGTTTGCCGGCTGACTCGTTTTAAATTTGCCAAGTTCTTCTCGAGGAGTTGGCCGGAATTCGCGGGTTGGCGAACTTCTGTTGTAAATCCCGGTGAACGCCTTTTATCGGGACTCTGCAACAAGAGTCCATAAACACTGATTACATAATGACAGATGTGTTTGCCGAGAAAGCTTTGCGGAATTAACTGATAGTCGATGATTTATCGACCTCTCTCAAGGAGGCTCTCTCTCTCCCTCCCTCCCTCTCTCTCTTTCTCCCTAAACGAAATCGATTAATCTTTCGTACGGGCCGAGGGATAGTCATTACGCGCGTATCCTTCGCGAAACTTTCCACTGTTGGCGACAGCCGAGTCCGCTTCTTTTTCCCGATCTTTCTTTCACGCGCGCCGACGTCAATTATCTCATTGTACTGCATAACTTTGCAATGCCCATTACATTATGTACGTTTACTCTTCTCCGGGGTTATCGCCGGGGTCTATCGCGTGCCGCATATTTACGAGAAGCTGCACAGTGGAATATACATACATATAAATTCATTTATATATATAACGAGCTATTGTCATTAATGATTGATGACTTACGCGACGTGCCGGCCACTTTTTCACGACGCTCGCTTAACCTACTTTGATTTATTTTTCTTCTTGCCTGGATATCGCATTGCATTGAATAATGCATTAAGTATATTAATAGACACAAATAATTCAAGCATTTCTGAAATTTACTCATGTATGCTGTATGTGACATATGTAAGGAGTATATATGTATATATACATATATTTTTTATAATATAAATATAATATAAATATAATGCATACGTAAAAGAAAATATGTTGTTGCAACAATAAGTGGAGGAGTGCAAGTTACTTAAGGCACTTGATACTATTAAAATATATTTTTAATTTGCACCGATTGCATAATTTAATCCGTATTTGTCGGACAAAAATAATACGATACAATGTGACAATTTGTTTTGTTCCTATTATATACTTTGCCTAGTTTTGCTATGTCATATTTTCTGAAAGCAGCTCGAATTTCCCAAGCGCGATTTGAAGGTTTATTCTATAGGATATAAAGAGAAAAATCGAAGCGGGGGATACACATTATGCTAATTGCTATGTAATCGGGAGTTAATGCACGGCCTAGATTAAAAATTAGAATAAGGTATGATTTTTCTATCAATTCAATTAAATCTTAAATTCTTTGAATTATTTCTTTTGTCATTGTATATTGATAATGCAGTTTCACATTTATCAATTACAATTTTATCATTATTTGGATAAAATGATAAACACGATAAAAGTACACTTCGTGCGAAATGTCATTAGGACTTGTATTACTTTATCATTTATCTTATGAGTAATAGATCCATTTTCAATATTATAAAAATGAAAGAATCGATTATCATCATCGTTTCCGATTTTTGCTGACTTTTACAACATATTTTATACCAATAATTTAGATAAAATAAACTTGTCTTATCGATTTATCGACTTTTTATATCGCAATTTCGTTATGACACACATTCAGAAAGCAAATTTGAAAGAAGAAACATAGCTTCGAGCAAGATCGATGAACTCGTTTCTCATCATAAAATATTTATACAGAATTATTCCTGATTATACATATACTGATGTTTTAGAAATATGTAACTTACAAAAATAAAAAAAAGTGTGTTATATCGATTAAGTCGCGTTTAATTATCATGCAAATTATATACTATAATTTTTTTAAAAATATATTTACATGTCTACGGATATTTCGAACATTTTCCGTGATTTGTTATAATTTCAAAAATGAAGAGGAAATGAATAAGGATTATGTTCATATATTTTTTCTTTCATTTTATAATACTTTTTAACACGTACTTACATAATCGGCATCTGCGATCTGCGAAGTTGACACCCCGAAATACGAATTTTTAAAAAATTGACATGGCATTTAATTGTCCACAATTTGTCCACATTTTGCAAAAAAAAATTAAAAATAAACAAAATAATTTTATCATTAGCATATTTGTTAAAAATTATATAGATTCCAATTGTCCATCATTTATCTATATTTTTCCATAAATAATATTATCTATTTCTTTCCTTCTTTCTTTTTCAGAATATTAAAATATTTTTTCAAATTTTCTTTCAAGTTCCATCTATCATTTCTGACATAAAAACTATATTAGGTAATAATTTGTCAGAAATTATTTCACATGTTTCTTCCCACATCTCATCTGAACATTATAATTCATGTAATTTAAAAAAAAACGCATTTAGGAATGTTGTCTTTGCCGACGATTAAGAATCGCTCGATATCGCTAACATATCGCATCCGATTGATAAGCGCCGATGCGACGACTGACGCCAGCTAATGCGAGGGCGAAGGTGGACATGACTATGTATATTTATAGCAGCGGCCTCTTCTTCTCTTCGCTACGAAAATAAGCGCTTTTCCTATTGTGTTCATGCCAGAAAGAAACAGAGTGTGAGAGACGGAGACATCACGTTTTTCTTCGGGCCGCACACACTTGTCGCTCACGCGATGCACGTCGCGCCGATCTGTTTACATTTTCCGAGTTCGCTTTGCTTGTTAGCCGGCAATACTAGGCATTATATGATAAAAACGGTGTACTGCCGACTCGCAGCAACGCATTCCGATACTATTTCTATAGACGTCTCGAACATCGTTAGATATTATTTTCGCATCCGCGAAGTTTACGTAACGAAGTTTATAAAAGAGTCTCTTTCATCATTTTATAGATGAGATAAGCGTACATTCACCATTGTGAACATATTCGTCAGTCGATCGAAAATTGACATAAAATTACGAAGTCGTCATATGATTAAAATGCAGGTGGAAAAAATTTTTTAAATGTAAAAAAGTATTCTTCTCTTTATAACATTATAATTTTCATGGATTTATTTATAATAAAAAAAAGAATGTTCGAAATATATGGCTATAATATGTATTATAGCAAATCTAATCTAAAAAAATAAAAATGTTTTCTTTCATTATTCGAATATTAAAAATTTTTAGGTATATCATTATTTTAATATTATACTATTATACTTAATTTCTAAATAGGTTTTTACTAATATTAAAAAATTGTCTCTGAAAATGCTTTCAAATATTCAAAAAATGCTTCTGTCAAGAATAAAATCGGTTTGACAAAGTTGAATTTTCGGAATTGTGTTTTATATGTATTAACAGGAATTATTTTTGGGGCGCCTTCAATTTAATAGTGTGCGTGTATAATCTCGAGCTAACAATACACGTAGGTCAGATTAGAATTGGTCGCGGCGCATCATGTGCCAAGATGCGAAGATTCGATGTAAACACAGAACGTGTTTTTGCGGGAGTTCGCGAATGGACGTAAAAATAGTTCTCTCTAATCTACTCGACGTCGGCGTCTACAAGACGCCTCTTCGTCACTAATCACGTTCGACGCAAAATAACTATAAATGTAACGTAGCCAGCGAGGCTAAAGGTGCGTACAGACTTGTAACGTTATCTCGTCACGTATCATCGTTACGTATATTTGTTATCATTGTTACGATAATGTGAACGGAAATTTTTAATACGCAACATAGTTACTCACCTTCTTCACATTATCGTGACAATGATATGTAACAATGGTACGTTTCGGGGATTATGTTGTAAGCCTGTGCGCACCTTTAAATTGCGCTTATCTGTTGCCCGCGTTAACTAGAAATGAATTTTATCTGAAGTGGCATAAATTTGTCGTGCACTTAGATGCTGCTAAAAGCGTTGTGCGTCATCAGAGTTTACTGTTACGCTTTGCAACTTCGCGATTCAAATGACAAGTATCGTGCAAGTCGTGATATGCGGCAAGTTTAACCCTCAGTTCAGTTGCTACGACCTTTTAGATCGCATTACATAAATAAGTAATAATATAATTTAAAAAGTACAGCCTTTTTCTATACGATATATAAAGTAGCGCAAATAAAATCATTTTCTCTTATAACTATTTTAATAAAATGTTACGATATTGGAAAAAGAGAATTATGCTTTCCATTACATGTATATGTATGTAAAAAATCGTCAAGATCTTGAATATTTATCTGTTAGACGAAAACACCATAAAACATTTTTGTAAGAATCTTACAACATTAAAATGTAACTTTATGCTTACACGATCTACATTAGAATTAACCTTAGAATCTGAAATTTTTTTATGATTCTATCGAGCTACTTTGGATTGTTAGTCTACCCAATGACGCACAACATTTTTAGAAACTTTTAGTTTCTTGAAGTGTACAAAGTATTTATGCCACTTTAGATGAAATTCGCTTCTAGTTAGCGCGCGCGTTAAGTCATCAATTTGGCAACAAGATCACGTTGGCTGCCACGAGCGTCATATATTTTATATATAGGTATATTGTTGAGAATCATATTTCACACGTAACTGCAAAATTTAAATTTCACTTACAAAGTAGTTTATTGAGCGCCTGTGGTTTAGAATCAAAATGTAAGTTCTAATAACGAGTATTTTTTCGCGTGCAATTAATTTTTGATAGATTTCTATTTTTTATGAAAAATATCACGTATCAATCCTTGTTCAAAGTTTGATTCATATTCGAAACTTTTTCAGTTTAAAGTTATTTAAGTAATACAATTATACGCGAATATGCAAATTCCAAATATATTGAAAAATTTACGTAAAATCATTATTTGTAAATCATTATTTATAGCGATTTTGAAACCATATAGAGCATTGCAATTTTTTACGGGAGTTGAACGGGAGTGATGCGATAGTCTCATGTAGAGAAGAATAGCACTCATTTCGTGCGCTCACCTCGCGATTTTGGCAGCAGCGCGTATCTAGCAGGTGAACATTCTGAGAAAAGTGAGCTACGTTCTGGGAAACGCGAGACGGTGCTAGCGCAGACGAAATATCAACGGCAAGCACGTCGCAATGTTACAAAAATTTCTTCTCTCTACCAAGGAGAAACGGAAAGAGTGACCGGTGATGGTCACATTGGCGCGCGCAATTTGGACAATCGCCCAGCGACGCACGTGCCCGATGCTCGGACGTACTCGTGCAGATCTGAATAAAACCGTCGGATCAGCTTATTTTTGGAGTAGCGGCGCGGCGTCGCGATGAACGGCGCCTGTGACGCGCTCCCGTGTCTCGGGTGTCAGCGACAACCTCGTGTCAACATTTTTGCCGACGTTTGTCGCGACGATCGCCGCCAAATCTCGCGCGAATACACATGCCGCAACGCTCGCGAGGCATAACGGATGCATTCGCGCGGGTGGAGCAATTGTGCTTGCGTTACAAGGACGAGCGTCGCTCGCGGTTGGACTTTGACGAGCTGTCAGATACAGGCAGCGCTTTTGTTCTCGTACAAAGCGCTGATTTGTATGCGAAATAAACCGGCCAGAATTGTCTCTCCTTGTCCCTTTCAGTGATCTTTGGAAAACCCGTAATTCTGGATACAAGGGATGTCGTAAAATAGTTATTTTGTAATACGATCGTTAATTTTGTTGCACGGCTTTTTCCTTTAATCGCGGAGCGCACTGACGTAGCGTGCAACTCGCTGGTATTTGCAAAGATAATGCGTTTTGTATGTCTCTTATTCTTCCGCATAAACTATGAAAACAATGTTATGGCATTGCAACACGCCAAGTGCACAAAATAGGAAGATTGGCTATATATTTTTTATTGAAGTAGAAAATAGCGCTTGTAAAACGCTGTTCTGAAATATTCGAAGAATTTATAATATCTCGGCATTCACGCAACGCGTAATATTTTATAACCAATTAGGGATAAACGTTTAAAAGATTGCTTTTTTTAAATAAGTACATTTTCAATTAAATCTTCTTCTACTATTATTTATTACGAGATATGAATGTTATTGCATTTTATCATCATTGCAGAAATTAGCGCGAGTTAATTGCAGCATTAGCGTAATATTTAATAATCTCAGAAAATATTAATTATTCTCAGTTATTATATTAGTTATGAGAATATGGAATTAAATCCATATTACACACTTATTTAAAATAGATTTTTATTATGAAATATCAGAATTTTAATATGTATTTATCATAAAGAGATCACAGTATTCCGTTGAAACTGATGTGATAATATTTGATTGAAACGCGCTGTAATAAATGTCCGATTGAACGTTTTCTATTTTTCAATCAAACTTAAGTAAATTTTAACTGAAATATAATTTGCGATTTCATTACAAAGATTTTTTATACTGAAAATTAGAGATTAATGCTATGAGACCAGATTTTCACCAAAGGATTTTTTTTTAACAGTGGAACAATTCTTTTAATTGAAAGAAGTTATTTTAAACTCGTTGAAGAGCATTAAGGAGAAAGACGATAAATCTAGGTCATCGGTATACTTGAGTTTCTTACACGTACTTAATCAGTGTATGCGTCATTGAATTCCACTAATGCAATTCTGGATTTGTCTCGATTTCTCATTAGCGATACATCGGAAATTACCTTTTACCGCGTGGGCTATCAGTGGCAGTGTAGCAATGTCATGGAATAAATTATTTAAATAAATCGTTATTTTTTTCGGATCGACCGATCTCGCAAATCTTTTCCACAATTATTAATTGACTCTGTTTCATCCAATATATCTTTGATCCAACAAATCAAATATTGTGTATATTATGCATATATTTATGTTATAAAAATGATTTCAATATAATAATGAAATAATTTAAAAATTCCAAAAGCGAAGAGAGGAAGAGAGGAAAAAATTAATTTTAATTTCTCTTTTAAATTTATTTTATTTATTTGTTGTTGATTTTATTTGAACTAGCTATTTTATTTAAAATAATTCTGTTTTTCATGAAATTTTCCAGATAGGTATGTCCAATTTATTGTATTCGTCATACTTATGCGCGCGTGTTTGCTTTTGCTTTTGACATAATCCTTACGTCATAAATCGAAGGAATACGACTATTCATAGATATAGATGATGATAGACCAGTAATTTGAGCTATAAAATAATCCACCTGATTTCATAATAATATTATACAACAATCGTTATTACGCGAAATCACCGCGCATCACTGATACGTTCTGCTGTTATCCATTCCGACGCGTACGACTTTTCGCGCGAATTTTAACGTGCACCGGTTCGTCATCTTCACACATGTGTCACGATACGTTGAAATTAACGTCGTTAAGTCGTTTGGTTACGTGACGTTCCGCACGTAGATCTGCCTACCAAGAAAATCCATTCGTCTTCGTTTAGTGTCGGCGTGCTGAAATGCGTAAGCTGAAATCATTAACGGGCAATCCCTCTCGTATTTCTCTAGCTACGCAGCTTCTTCAAAAGAGGAACGCTTGCACATGTTAGCAACTGACGTCCGACTTCGATGAGCGGAACATCTAAACTTTAACGCTCGCTCGTTCACATCTTCATTATCGCTCGACAGTCAATCTTGACAACCGTCGCGTTTCGTTAGTGTTAATTTAACGAGCGCCCTAGCGTCGATTAGATTCATATCTTCGCCCTAATCACGTAACCGTGAAATGCAAACGGTCCGAGCACCCCACAATTGCTTTTGTCACGCCTAGGCGAGAAAGCTTCGTCGATAATGATCGGACGAGGCAGCCCGGCGAAGTGGCGATCAGAGACACGCGTAATCGACCTTGCTATGAGGCCTGAGATTCTCAGCAAGGACGGGGTATGCTGCTCACAAGCTCGCTCCGCTCTCTCGCTCCATGCGCCTGTGTAGCCGATCTGCTCAAGGGAAACCGGTATCAGCCGCGATCTCTGTTTACTGGTTCTCCACATAGCCGTTGTCGCACGTCGCTCGTCGCACGTGCTCGGCGATAATCGGTTACCGGCGAGCTCTGCAGCTCTGCAGCTCTGCGTCGCCCCACGTGCTCTGTCTGAGATCGTCATCGGTCACGAGGCGCCTCATTGCACTTATTGATAGCTCATCGTCATGCAAATGTCGATAAAAGAAACATCGATTGCGTCAGAATCATGCTTTGTCAGCAAATCGAGATACTATTGTTAAATATAAGAGATTTTAAATTATCAAGAAAACACTCGAAGAAAACAGTCATAGTATTCCAGATAACTTGATTGATTACTAAATTAATCAATAAGCCAAAAGTACTTGAAGTAAGAGTTTTCTTATCGTTTGCATTTCTATTGTAAGACGAATTACTTGTTATAAAAAGCAATTTAAATGTAAAGCCTTGTTCAAAACATTTTTAGCAGCAAAGTTTCTTTATGATAAGATACAAATTAATCGAATACGATGAGTCAAACCTATTAGAATATGTAATCACGCTAAGAAATTGCAATTCAAATGAAGATACTTAATGATCTGGGAAAGACTTATTTGATATTAGAAAAAAAAAACTCGAGATATAATTTATTTATAGATTTTTTATAGATATAATAACTTTATTAGTTCATAAATTACCTTTTAATATATATATATTTTTTTTAATTATTATAATCATAATACAATCAATTATTATAATCAGTCATAAAAATATCACAATAAGTAAAAGATTTGACGAGTGCAATTAATTGCTATACTGCATCAATTTTTTATTTTAACTGTTTCTGAAAAAATTATTATACCCATTGAGAATTAAGCGCAAGGCACGTGCCACTTGGCTTATTAAAATTGAATTGTCAAATTATTAATTTTTTCTTAGGAGATTTAGTTTATAAAGATCTTTATAAATATAACGATAATACAGTTCCATCTCGAGTATATTTAAAATCCGACTTAAAATAATCATGAGCATGACAATCTTGTACGTTCCGGCAACTGTGACGAAGAGTCAACGAGATCGTGACTTATTTTTCGTTAATCTGCGAGATTCGCGCTCCCGTCATCATTTTCGTTGCGCATCTTGCGTCGCACGGCGGAATATGAGCCCGCTATTGTGAATGAGAGCGGTGGCCAGGTCGCCTTTCCGCACCGCACCGCACCACACCGCACCGCGCCGCACCGCATTGTTACCCTTGTCCGCCCCCTTCCTGCATCTACGCCGTACTCGAGTGACACTGAAAGCGCGGATGCAGAGAGCACTCCGGCGAACCGAAATCAATACCATGCTGGCCTACTACGCCGTAGCCTTCTTTTCAGTTAAATCCTTTTGCCGCCGTGTCGTGTCTAATGCGAGCGTTTATCGCGCCACTGGTTCCGTTGTTATCATACAAGATATCTAAATATTGAAGGAGTAACGAAAATGAGCAACAAACATGGATTAAAACACGGAATATTGTAATGTAACGTTTTAATTTTTCACACTTGCGAAACTTTTAAACTTTTAAAATTAAAACATTGACGTACAGTACATATACCCGGAATGTAATTACTGTAATTAGCATAGGTAATTATATAATTATATATAGCATAGGTAATTATATATCTTTGACGAATTTGTAGAATCTATTTATTTGTAGCAAAAGTGTTTTGTTTAATATTCTTTCGTAATTATACTTGTTAGCATACATAATTATACTTGTTACATTCTCCATATAGCTACAAGACATCTAGAGAGATTTGAAATATTCTTTAAACTATATCTTCATTTTGATTTTTTCAAACTCACTCATTATATTACGATTTACGAAAGCATTTGTATAGGAATGTATAGGAATGTATGTGATGTATATTGTATAAATGAATGTCTTTAGTATATTGAGCTCGGGTCCGTGAGTTCGCTAATCCCAAATGATTGTCCGGATCAGTTATCCCTGTGGAAATCATGGCGACTTACTTAAATTGAAGCATCCGGTAGTTTTAAATTTACAAGTGGTTAAAAAACTGCTCACTGATATACTCAATTTTATTTCTCAATATTAAACAAAGTGTATAAAGTGTCTGCTAATGATGATTACATCTTACAATAAGAAGGAATACATAAGTCAGGCATATCAGGCTAGTGTCATAACTTTTTAATAATGAGGATCGTTTTGTTTTTAATTTGGAAGCGAATGAGGAAGACATATGTCAGGATTTCTTTTCATATGCATACAACGGTTATTATCCTTTCCTGCGCTATCGATCCTTCTCAAAGAGGTGGCGAACGACGCAATTTCAGGAACGTCAACGCAACGTCTTGGCGCCCGTGGCAAGTAACGTTATCTTTCTTCATGTTTAATCCGGATTATCTGTCGCGAGTCTGCCGCCAGATTCGTCTCGTCTCGTCTCGTCTCGTCTTTTTTGAATACTTATGTCGTTGAGTATGAGTTGCAACTTTATCCGTCTGCTACTAAAATATTGTGTAAGACTCTCGCTAAAAATATAATTCTTCTTTGAACGACAAGAGAGATAAGAATATCTTTCGTAGATGTTTATAAGACGTTTGCAATGAACAGAATGTTTCGCTTATGACGTTATGTAATTAGAACGGAACGTTATTCTTTTTTTCCTTTGCGTGAGTCAAGGGAGAAGTTTCACACGTTTCACACTCGCTATCCACGTCTCTTTTCTCTCTACTTATTTCTTAGAAAAGTAGGTCGACCGACGCGATATTTTCGTTTCGTGCGTTTGGCAGAAAGATGCATTTTACAGCGCCACTTGATTCCGTAGACTGCGCTGCTCGCCGGTCAATAATTGCTACAGCGCAAAAAGATTAGGGAGAGAAATTCTAACGGGCAAGGCTCTTTGCACATTGAAAAATTTTCAATGAAATATTTGATAAAATATTCTAAAATAGTTTAAATTATGCAATAAATTGGGGAAAGAGACTTGAATATTATTCTGTTTATATAAAAGTTAAATAATAAAACATACATTAATCAGAGAGGAAAAATAAATAACTTAAAGTGTTAAAAATATTATACTTATACCGAAATTTAAAAAATTGCATACAAATAACAAAAGCAATAAGTAATAAAATATTAAAATCATCGCAATAGGTTGACATATTATAAGAGATATTTTAAATAAATAAAATTATATTCATTAATTAACTTTTCAAATCAATTTTGCTTCGATATGTTAATTTAATTACTAATATAATAAATATAGAGATAATTTGAAAAATTTTTAAATAAAAAATAGCTTTAAAACTAATTTCCGCTGATAAATAGCACGTGAAATTCATTGTAAAACAAGTTTTATGCAGAGCGTTTGATACGATTTTTTATATATCAGCAAAAATTATTAATAGACATTAATGGCATTTACCCTTGCGCCTTTTAAATGTGATGGATAAGCAGTTATGACAGCAAACAGTGTTATAAAATGCCGAGTCTACATATTTATAAGTTAAAGTGGAACTAAGCATTTTTATATCTTCACCATGTATGTGTTCAATTTTATTCCATGATAACAGCGGTTTTAGCGGCTCTAGCCAATGTTAATATTAAAGTTGTGCAATTTGTAGAACGTTACGTATGACGTATGACTGGCTTGTTATCAGTTGATTATCTTATTCAATTAACAACATAAGTTTAATGTACTCGCATTGTAGTGCCATTTCTCGCGAATGAGACTGTGGAAAATTTGTCTGAAAATTTCCAGCATGGAATTATGGAATATTTTTCATAGCTCGAGCACTATTTATTAAACGTATAAATAACATATTACATTTTTTACATAAATTATAAATTGCACTATATTCGTGTACCCGGTATACTTAAATATTTGGTCAATTTTTTTATATTCCCCAAGGGATTTTTAGAACCTACTTAATTTAATGTATCAATTACATACAGAGATACGTGAATTTAAAATTGTAATTATAAATATGCATTTAAAATGAGATTTCGGATAATAAAAAATGAAATTATATACATATTTCTGAGGTTTAAATTATTTTAATTCAGTCAGTTTTAAAAGAATTACTATTTCCAAAAATGGCTAATTGTAAATGACAGTTTTCCTCTTAAGAAAATGAATTTATTGCTTTTTAAATATAACTTCTTGAAATAAAATAATTTTGTTCCAATAAATTAAAATAAACGTCGGAATGTTAATAAACATATTTTCTTCACGTGGAATTTTTTAATTTCATATTTACGCTAAAAAATCTGCCCGAGTAAAACAATTAAAATCGGAGAAATTAAAAAAAACTTCAATTGGCTCGTTTACAGAGAATTTGAACGAATTAAGGCCGATATAAAGCCTGCAAGCCCGAAGATTCATGCAACGTTCAAAGATTATATTCCTATTTGCTTTTAACACTTTCTAATTAAACCTCCAGAATTATAGTTTTGATTTCTGTTGAAGTTTCCTTCAGCCGACGATTGAACTTGAGTTTGTGAAATTTGTTCTAATTAATTGTAAGTTTCGGTGCTTTTTCTAATCTAATAAATAAATTTGATTGAAACGTCTCGTGAGTTACGCGTTTGCGTCTGATATCGGCGAGACAAGTGAACACGCGATTGGGATGCGTCCTCCCGCCGCGTGATCGTCGCCGCGGTCGGAACCGGTAACCGCGCGCGGTTGACCCGCGCGAAATCCACGTGGGTGCCGATCGCCCGCCACGCGCCCGTCCCGGCCATCCCGGCGATGACGATCGGGACCGACGGGACCATGCCAATTAGCTTGATGACATCTGTGAATGATTTCGAGCTCTTCCACACTGTTTCAGGCGGCCTGCGTTACCGACGGCTCGTACGATAAAACGACCGGCGCCTTTCGCTCTCTGGAACGGAAGACGCGCCCTTTCACGCGAGCGGGCCGCGTTTTATCGTGCAGACCCGCGCTTTCGAGTTCTGGTCGCGCTCGTAGACGAGAGACGTAGTCGCCTATGCCCACGTGGGCCCGAATGCATGTAAAGTGTAAACAAACGCCACGTGACACCAGGCACGTTCCGCATCGTGACAGCAGAAAGGAAGATTATCGCTCAAGTATTTCTTTAATCGTCTTACTTTTGAAAAGGAGAAAGGCAAAATATATGCTCGAGAGACTCATTTATTAGAAAATTTATTTCTTTAGAAATTAACAGATGACATTATGAGATGACTTTTAAAATATGCTTAAATTAATATAATTAAAGTAGAAACTTTAGATTACAATTTTACGTACAGTTTCGTAGATCTTTAATGTCTATTAATGTCTATCGCGATTTCTATTTTCAAATTTCACACATATTGCTTATATAAAACTGAAGTGATTTATTTTTATTGTACGCGAGACTATTACGCTTCATGTGAAAACAGTAAACGAGACGTGCCATGACTACTATTCAAAGAAATATTCCTTAAGTGGCTAGTGTGTGACTGTGTAGTTTATTTCTATTAAGACTATAAAGACTCGTGTATGTAAAGGCAAGAAGCGCGCGTCCGTGAACGGATTACCGTTCTTTGTTTGGTGACTACGTATCGCAGAAATGGAGAAGTAAAAAGGTACGGCGAACACATTCGCGTCGCTGTTTTTTGCGCCGACGCGCGCGAGACGCGTGAACTTGCATTTTTTTTTTACGAGGTAATTCGCGACTCGGTGTCGCCGTTTAAAAATAGCGGAATTCTGATCCGCTCGATCAGGAGGAGGCGATCCGGCAAATCAATCCGCATGTATCCGCGATGCGCGACGCGAATCATCATTTTGTCGTACAAAGTTTATGTTCGATCGCTGGTATCACGTGTATCATTTACGCGGAAACGTCGATAAGCAATGCGTTACCAGTGCACACTAGTGTATGTACATACATACATACATACATACACGCGCGTGCATGTGCGCGCGTATCTATAGGAATATTGGCGCCAGTCTAGTCTGCTTCGTGATATTTTCTATCGTAGCATAGTTGATTTTTCTCAAGTTTTATCTCGGCATTTTATTGGCGCTATTATATTTTTCATATTATTATTTTGTTTTTAACTATACATTTATTACGATTTATTAGCGCAATGACGTTAATCAATGTTTAACTTTGATATTTATCTCGTGCAATTGTAGTTAAACGAAAGAGCATTCCTGCATCGTACATACTGTTGCAACCTAATTTTTTATTTTTGGACAACTTTGCAATCCATGCGATTTTAAATATTTAAATATGATATTTCAGCGCAGAAGAAATTTAATTATGCATAAAAATTATACTTAAGATTTTTTATTTAATATTGAAATAATTTATAGTAGATAATTTATTATAATAAGCTTTGAAATAATAAGCTTGTGAAAATATACGTGTTTTCGACCATTCACTTACCGCAAATTTATGAGATTTATGAGTGGTAGTTTTGTTAGGTAACAAGCAAAACCAAATAATTACCGTCTTACATCTAGAATTCTACGGATGTTATATCATGTTACATTACGTTATATCACGTTATGATTTTGCAACGCAACAGTGATAGAGCATTTACAAAAATTTAACTAACATTAAAAAATATTTGATAGCTGATAAAATATAAATTAATTATTAAACTTCAGTACAGTCAGATCAGAGTCAATTACGTCTTAATTTTAAAAAGATAGTTTAGTATCAAAACGAGCATAAGTTTTTAAAGTTAAGATGTAATCGTCTTTAATCGTCTATCTGATGATTTGAAATGATTAATCATGCAAAAATTTATGAGCTAAATTAATTAATCGAGGTTCTGTATCTCCGTATAAATTTCCATTTGATTTTTAATATATTTGTGCATACGATTATGCACGAACTCGCGGTTCTACATGGGAAATAATTGGCATGTTGTGTTAAATGCACTGTACATAATTGTGAGAATGATGCGATTGTGAGAGCGATATTAGGACGACGTCTTTGTAGACAGCCGTTCATTTACGATTAAACTGTCACTTATATAATTGAAGACTGACGATCGTACACATAATATCACGAATAATACGAATAATGATGATTAATGTTTTCTTTCCTTGAAATGAAATACGAGAAACTGTAATTTTTGCTAATGGAAGCGAATAATCGCTTTACGTGCAAGAAAACTTAAATACGAGCAATCTGTATTTTATAGATTACATATCGCATTTCATAGATATATCCTTTACATTGTCTTTAAAATAAGAAGAAATTACATAAAATGTTATCTGACTTGACGAGAAATTGCATTTCCTGATAATTAATAATTTTTACGTACAAAAAACGTGAGATAAGTAAATCTTATATTCTAAAAATCTTTAAAAAACGAAGAAAGATTTAGAAAGGACTACATTCCCTTCCTCTTTCGCGCATTCTATGCGAACGTGAGAATTTGGCTGAAAGAAGAGGAGAGCGTGCTCCGAAATAGCTATTTAAAGATACTCGTTGCACTCAAATTGTCTCGCACAACTGCGCTGTTAGTTAATTTGCTGTTCTTTTGCTAAAAGTGTTCGCAGGAGGCTGTGCTATACTTATGTCGAAGCGACGGAGAAACCTCGTCTCTTTGAGCTCGCCTTATGCGAATAGAACATTTGACGCTTCTCATGGCTCAAGTTTACACCGTCATGTTCTCGTAATGGCCGCGTGAATCATTCAAATGGATTTCTGTCGCTGACACACCGACGGCTTTGGTTTGCCGTTTTACAATCTTGTCTTTCTTTCTCTCTTCGTGTTGTACTGATTTATAATAACTAAATATGCCTACACGCGGCGGCCGTTTTCCCGAGAAAGCGAGTATCGCTTACCTTTCAAAATACCGAAATGTGTGAATATTTTTGGAACAAATATTCGGTCTGCAGAAATAAGTCAAATCGCGTCGCCAAACAATGCCATTGGCAGATTTCCAAGGGTTTTACGGGACACTTTACACGCCTGTGAAAAAATTTTCGGAACGCTATGTGGCATCATTCTTCATTGATGGACATTTAAATTCATCTCTCTCTCTCTCTCTCTCTCTCTCTCTCTCTCTCTCGTCGCTCCTGAAATAACGAGTCAATCGTTTTTCTTAACTTATTCGCGGATATTTGCAATATAACACCTCCGTTTTATCCTCCGTTTCTGTTGCACTAGCCTGTATTCGCCCGCTATCTCTAAAACAGCCCCGCGGCGACGGGACTATTGCCAAGAATTTCGTAGGATTAAAATGAACGGAGCCCAATTTCACGCTATTGATCCTCGTACGGTTCATTCATCGAAAATATCGAAGGGTGTGGGACGACGAGGCATTTATTTGACGTATCGCGATTACAGTTATCGATTAGAGATACGCCAGCGCCTGTCACAGGTGATTCGTGAATTCGTGACCTTTACACAGCAATGAACAACAGCTATCTCGACGCCTGTCTATCAGACGTTTGGAAAAGTTACGCGTACAAGATGCCGCGCCGACTGCTGCTGGTTCTCTCGCCAATCGATAGACGGATGCGTCTCGCGTCGCGCGACTCGAAACGAGAGACGTGGCTCCTCTCGGAAATACAGCAAGAGGTGGATTCTAAAATTAATTCGACGCTTCCAACGAGAATCTCGGAATATGAGCCACGGTGTTGAACTGGATCTTGGAGCGTGTCTCATTTGCCCGATCGCTCCCGGGAATACTTTCCCCCGGGCGCTAACAACTGCCTAGTTCGGTTTCGATTTTCAAGCTAGCGGCAAATAGAAAGAAAAAAATGTACGTGGGAATTGCAATTTCTCAAAATTTAGATATTCAAAAGACAATTCTGACGCAGAAACAAACACGGTTTCTATAACGCGGTATCTGAAAATGAACTTTCAGTATTCTGATATTTTCGACAGCTCATACAAAAAGCAATAATTATATCGATCGTTTGAAACAACATTCCTACTGTAGTTTAATCATTACAGTTTGCAGTGATAATTCGTGACATTAATTCTTTTGCTTTTGGCTTTAAATGAGAAACTTCTAGAAAGGTGATAGTCGTTTATCTGAGAACAGCTCGAAGATCGTTTGTCGATATCAATATCATTTTGATTAGATATTTTCATGACAAATAGGGTATCGCCCTCTTCTCTCCCTACTGCGAAAACGAGATCGCCAAAATGGAATTGTCGCTCGTACATACATTTTCTTCCACAATCTGGACCTAATTGAGACGCGTTGGAGCTGGTAGTCCACCGCGTGAACTCTCTCGCTGGAAATCGTTGTAGGAAGGAAAATTCGTCTGGGAATTACACTAGGCAGCCTTCGATCGAGCTCAGGCTGAAAGGCCAAAAAGCTCGGGCGTGCTATTTCCATGTTTCCTGGCCCGATCTATGTGGCACGTGGAGTGAGACGATAAAGCGAGCATTTGGCACATCGATCGACGGTTTAGACGTATCGGCTGCCAAAAAATACACCGCCGATCTCGCCGTGTACGGTAACGTTGCGTCACGCCGAAATAACGTGCTCGTCGGTCACGCCTCGTGCTCTCTCCCGGGGCTCCCGATTCTCAAACTTGCGTGAAAAATTGTTGCGCACGAAAATAACGTTGCGCGCTCACTGATCGGTAGGTGCACCTCTTACAATTAGATCTCAAATTATATACCAATCAGTGACGGCGCAGCATCATTTTCGTGTGTAAAAACTTTTCGTACAAATTCGAGAATATCGGGCCTCTTGGTCTCGTCGTGGACGCTCTCTCGGCGTGGAAAAACCATCCCGCGGGTGACTCGTTAAATTTACCGATCTCGGCCCGGGACCGATTCCTGGCGGTGACGCCGAGATGGTGCTGGGATCGGATACGATATCCGAGTAGAGTCAAGATTGTCGCTAGACTGGTACAACACTTGCACAGGTTTCTTGCAACCCCGTTCGCTTGTATTCATGTGGAACAAACTATTTTTAACTGATCAACTCTCTTGTATCTTGTACATATATTCATCAATAATTGACGAATTGATATAAGATTTCGATGCATTTTATCTGCAACGGGAATTTTAGTAATTCAAATACGATAATTAAAAAGATATGTGGTTCAAAAAGCCGCTAGATATACTCTTATGTTAATTCAAAATCGTATGTTCACAAAATCACGTTGAAAACCAGTAAGAGTGGAGGCAAGTACTACTCATGGAATTCTGTGGTGAATCATCGTTTTGGGCACGGGTTCCAAGACGAAAAGACTTCATATAATAAGTATGTGCACGTTCCGAAGTAGCTATTTCCGTTACGACATGATGGCCGTTGCCTACATATATCATATTTATTGGCAAGTCCAGAAAACCAGACAGATATGACATAAATATAACGAGGAATAAATTTTATATTAGCTAATAATATAAAAATGTATCTCTAACGATCTTTTAGATATAAAATATAATTTACAGATATCAATTATATCGCGCATTAAAAGTTAAGATTTCAATGACATTAAAGCAATCGTCTATACGATAAGTGATGTGCTGTCACTTTAATCGATCGAAAAGAAGTGAAACTCCATAGGTGTCCGAAAGAATACAGCTTGTACAGTATTGGCCCCGGAGCGGAATTAAGGTTTCGCGAGTAATCTCGTTACGGTCGAGTGCACGCCGTGGCTTCGTGGTGTCGTGGTTTCGTTCTGCCGGTCTCGGAATCGGGCTGATCGAAAAATCCACGGACTTCCTAGCGGGGATTCCCCGGAGGCAGGAAGCCGTAACGGTGCGCGGCGCGTGCCGGTCGTGCCTGAAACACCCTGTAATCCGGACGACCGTCGTTGCGGCGCGCGTTACAGCACGGAGAGAGAGAGTATTGACCGTCCCAGCGGGCACCAGTGGAAATTTCCACTGCCCTACCCCAAGACTTCATGGTAACCGCGATCTCTACACACACACACACACACACACACACACTTTCTCGCTCGTGTCGTCGTGTACGCCGTGTGTATGGCTCGCGTCCCAGCGTCTGCCTTTACCGATATAAAGGGGCTACGTCTGAGACGGTCGTCTTTTTCACCGCGTCCGCTAGGCAGCGGTTGGCAATCCCAGAGAAATTTCCAATTCCGCATGCGTCGATTCCGACGATCGCCGATCCGGAGTGGCGCGATCGCATTCGGCGCGCGTATCGTCCCGACGCGACCAACGGATGCTCGTAGAATGTTCGGGAACACGCAGACATTCGATAGGAAATTCCAGCCGACGGGCGACCGTCGTCGCTTTGATTGCGTTGGCCGTTATTGATTTCCCTCGTCGCGTTCCGATCCGCCTTCCTATCGGCTCGACGAATGAGAAGCCCAAAGTCATCCGATTCAAATTAACGAGATACTAATCAAAGTAGTCGAAGACGAAATTTGAGAACAATGATATGTAATCCTCATAGATCTTAATTTACTATGTTTTTGCAAAAGTTTCTTGAATTATATTAGTCATCGTTGTTAAATTTGGATCTCGAAATCGAATCGATTCCGGAATACTTCTGTTGCATACATTTGAAAATCAGGATCAAACGAACCATCAGACGGTCAGGGAAATTCGCACATATGTATACATGTACTATGCATATACACGGGCGATTCTCGTTACTTGAACGATGAGAACCGCTGCCAGGTATGCGAGAGCCCCGGTACTCGAGAAGGTATTAAAGACGAGGCGGTTCGTATTGAATTCGAACGGTGGGCTATCTGACCTTGAGAGGAAAACTCGATGGAATGCAATATACGCGCCGTTGTCCCCGCGGCGGCTTTCTTTTTTGGCCGCAATGGCGGCAAATGGCACGAGCGCGAGAAGGATGGATGGATGGATGGATGGGCCGGCGACACGGGGACGGACGGGACGACGATGGCGATGGCGATGGGGATGGAGCCGGAGACCGAGACGCGGACGGGGTCGGAGACGAAGATAGGGACGGGGGCAGGGACAAGGATGGAGACGGGGGACGGGGACGGCGAGTAGAAACGGCGTGAGATAGCGCGACTCTTGCGCACCTATTTTTAGACTGGCGCCGTCCTTCGCTTTTACGTAACGACGTAAAGAACACGATATACCGCGCGTCCTGATCCAACCGAATCACCGTAGATGCCACTATCGCGGCGTTCTGCAGCTGCGTGCTAATTATGGTCTCATGCTGATATCGCGTATCAGCTTGTGGGCGATACGTGCCGATGGTCGTTGTGCTGGTTTCGGCGACGGTTTTAACCGTTGACCTCGCCGACAGCCATTTCCGCATGAGGAACACGAGTAGAACTCGTCGTTGCCGATTCGCGACGGCTTCGACATCTAACATGAAACGGGGACTGCGGCACAAGCTCGTTTGATAAGGACGAGCAGAGCAATAGCAATGGTGGGTTAGAGCGAAAATTGCCTTATTTACTGTAGAACTTTATCTTTGTATCCTGCAGTTGATAATCTTAAGATCTGTATTTGTATCTATCGTTGATTGAACAGTATTGCCATAGAAAGTGAAAATTATAAATTGAGGAATGATTAGAAGGGATTGTTATCCACAGATATGAAATTGATAAGAGCGAAAAGTACGATCAAATATTTCACATCGAGTTTTATAGTGCACTGATCAACAGCAATGTATGGATAATTATGTTTTGATACATAAAAATCATGTTAATTGCTAAAATAATGTTGTAAATAAAATTCGTTACTTTTTCATTTAACTTCATATTTTCTTGTTTCAAGGCCGTCTAAAGACTATCGCATTTGTTAGGATAACGTTTCGGAAATATTCGAAAAATTTGGACAATCGCCTTTACCTCTCGAAAAAAGTATATTTCACCGACAATCATTATTTAACGAAAATATGTGTATGAAGTTTCAAACTTTTGGAATTTAGGAGTTGTCAACTCCTCTTCTCTTTCTGACAGCTTTGTATCATTTATCACTTTTCGCGATCCATATTATATAAATAAATGATTTTACTCACGCATGCACATATCAAAAGGGAGCCAACGTAACTTTTACAATCGATATTCGAGATAACTTATGAAAAGATACGAGAAAAAATTTGGTCCAGTTTGTACATTTTAGAAACATATTTATTCCAATTGTTTTATCTATGTCATCTTGAAACTAATGTAATTTATTCTAACAAAATTTATACTTTTCCGTCTGTCCAATATTAAAATTTATACCTCTAAAAAAAACTTAATTTTCAAATTAAGTTTATTTTTAAGTACAATGTGGTGTAACAATATATGATGATACATATATGATGTTACACGAGAAATATATGTATTCAAGATATTTCTCATGTTTATATGATTCACAATTTTTCTGTATTCAAGAGAAATATTATTACGCACGTAATTATATTTAATACGTGGAAATATACTGTAATTAAAGTTACATTTTGAAATTAAAAAGTGTCAAAGTATATTTAAAATTAAAATTATATTTTAATAATTAAAATAATAAATAGAGAAGTTATGGTTGTTATATGTAAAAGAATTAGAAAAAGTCAAAGATGAGTATATGAGCAATAAAAGATGTCGAAGACAATTTAAACTACAGTTTAAGAAAAACATAAAGTTTCAACTATAACTTCTTCTTCTTCAGCACACAATAAGAATTGAAATAAATAAAATATAATATAAAAATAAATGCAGTTAACTAATTTAAAAATTACTAAATTATTATTTAATAATTAAGAAATATCAAAGTGTAATTATTATTTCTTTCTTTCCTACAATGCAAATTAAACTTCTTTTTATTGGAAAATTCTTTTTATTGGAAAATCGATTCCATATATAGTATCTTCTTTGGTATAATCACATAATGAAGAAAATTTTTGAACACAATGCTCCAAGGTAATCAGCTATGCAGTTTGCGAGATCGTCTGCGGAACTTTAAGAGAAGAGATTAAAACACGCTCCGTTCCTTTTAAAATACAGTTTATAAGGAAAAATTATTACACGTTTATATCTTCTAAAAAAATAGTTTATTTTTGTGCGGAAGATGTTATACTTAGCGCTTATTAATCTCTTTAAGAGCAATCTTTCTTTTAAATGTTCTGTAAATAGACATTATAAATAATTTTTATTTTTTATTGAATTTTATAAATTAGGATTGTTATTTTATAAGTTAGAAATATGGATTATTTCTTAAAAAATTATCTGAAGAAAAATACAAGGGAATAGTTCGTAACATTGAAAATTAATGCACATTTCAAATTTAATTACAAAGGGTAGGGGAGCAAGCGTATTATATTAAAATAAAGTAAGAATCTTTGTAGCTAAATTTTCAAGAGATTAAGGCTTTCGCATCTCGTTAAATGTTTCTTTCATATTTCTATCAATTGTACTGAAGTTTCTTTACGTCATAGTGAAAATAAAAATCTTCATCGCTCAGGATGTCGAAAGTTTTCCCATCGTTTGGACTTTTAGGAATGCTGGCTTGTTGGCAGATTCGCTCCCCTTTACCACGTTATTTATCGACTGCTTCCGTATGCACATCTTCAAAAACTTCTCTTTTGCATATCTTAACTTCGATTTGAGAGGAGAGCCACGCTGTGTATCGCTCTTCTCCGACGCATTCCGTTCTCGACCTCCTTCCTTCAACCGTCTTATCGTTCAGCTCTATCCTGTAGATATCTCCTCCCTACTCCGCTAAAAGTTAACATCTGGAAATCGTGAATTGATTTGAGACAAGCCACTCTTAAAATTTCTAGAATATAGATATACAGAGGAGTAAGTTTTCCAAACAGAAGTTTCTTGATGGGAAAAAGAAATCGAATGTCGATAGCGTTTTCTCGATAAAATCTAATTCAAACACTAATGATTAGCTATTCAAACGAATAGAAAAAGTAGCAGTATAAAAGATTCCAAGTTAATGATATTACCTTAGTTTGATTAAATTTTTCTAGCATTTCCTACAAATTCGATCAAATTTTGGCCTTTTTATTATTATGTTTGAAGAATTATTTTTGTCTTTTATTAGCGTAATTTAAAGAACTAACATCTACTAATTTAAAGAACTAACTACAGTAAATTAAATTAGAATATATTATTGTATTATTGGAGTGTACAGAATAGAGAATTAAATTTTCTACACAATTTTATTTGACGTTTTATAAAAAGAATATCTCTGGAGTTATATAATTATTTCTTTTTATGTAGAATATTATTAGTTATTGTGAATGTGTGGAAACTAATGTGTTTTTTTTATAAATGTTAATCTAATAATGGAGAATATTTTAATTTTAATTCGTAACGTACAGAATTTAAAATGAAAAATTTTATCATAAAATAATCTCATCACGCAATGCGAAAGGAATTGTAAATAAAATAAAACAATTTTAGAGAAAGAAATGTGATGCGCTATGCAAATCGAGTATGAAAAATTGAGCACGAAACAATGCGTGAAATAAAATAATAATTTAAAAAAATATAGTGTGAGAAAAGAGACAGGAAATAGGTGGAAGTGTTTCGTGCAAGCCTCGGGAGATTTCACTTTCTTCTTTGCGTTTCAAGTGGGCTATACATTTAATGTTACGTGCAATATGTACACGTGTGTACGAAATGTGTCAGGAATGTGCCACATCGCGTAGAATTGATCGCACGTAAACATGCACGTACATGCAGAGTTACATAGCTCGACTGGTTGAGTCCCACTGTACAGGCGCGTAATCCGTTAATGTAGTCATCATTAACGCGAAAATTATGGCGATGCGACTGTGTATCCGATCGGTGTCATCTTATTGGAGTTTGCGAGCTAATCCGTTACCGGTACACAATCTCATGGGAAATTAGTTTCGACTATGAGAGAGCGCGACCCCCGGTCGGAATTATTCGCGTCCTAAGCAGGGTATTAGCTTAAATATCGTTTAGTCAGTGAATGGGCAATCAATCATGCACGACGGAGTTTATTGAATTCGTGAATAACGGAGAGAAAAGACGTCAATCATATAATCGAATTGTAGAAGAATTATACATTAAAGTATACTGCTACATGTTATTATACTCATACTTGCCAATATTTTCATCAATTTGGATATTTTTTATTATATTACATAAGAAGAATGTATATTTCTTTCGATAGAGAGAGAGAGAGAGAGACAGGCTCCTCAAAGTCGCTTCATTAGGTATTTTTATATTTTTTTATCGAAATATTTTTTTAGGATACTGTGAAAAATCGGGAATTTGTCATTTTTAATTGTTTATTGATGCTTAACAAAATACTGTCTGGCAATTGTAATCATCGTATTGAAAGATTTCATTGACTGCATTTGATTAATAGCAATTTCAACATGTTGCATTACGATCAGTATTGCTATGTCTGTAACTCGATTTCGCGCGATTCATATCGATATCATGAAAATTCAAAACGGATACTGACATCGCTGATTAGCGTTTGCTTAGCGCTATTGGGTTAATTGGTAAATTGGGTTAATGTGACTGATATTTCAACTCCGCTTTGCCGCTCGTCGTACATGAAACTCGCCTGTATATCGCGGCCTCAGACGCAATTCATTACAATCAGCCGATAATTGTCCAAACAATCCAGCGAACTGAATATTCTCCATCGAATTACCATCTTTAACTAATTACTTCGTCCGCCCTGACTTGTTACGCGGTACCAAGAGAAACATCTCCCTCGTCGAATAAACCGGACGCGCGCGCGACGCAATTAGGCATGATTGCGACACAAGGGTAACTGAAAACTGCAATTGAGAGATGTCGGAGGATTGTATCTTAACGCGAGAAAGAGAAATGATAATGGAGAATTAATCATATTAGCAAAATAGATTATATGAGTCTATATAAATTTTATTTATATAGACAGGATTTAGTAAGCAGAAGTAATGCATATTAATTTTATAGCTAAATAAAAGAGAACATTAAATACATATAATATTACATTTTTTCTAATAAAAAGAATATTATAATTAAGAAAAACTTGCCTATCGTATTTCATTTTATTGGACAATTATACACCATCCTAACTAGCTAATAAAATCACTTAATAAGAGAAAGATTGCGTAAAATATCTTTCTTTTTCTTCCATTTTATAGTTTTTCCTATAAAATGTAAAATAGGTAAATGAGAAAAAAGCAAACGCCAACGCAAACAACATTTTACGATGATTTTTCGTCCGCCGTGTTTTCCTAAGAACTTCCCTGACTGCACCTGCTGTTGATGCTTCAACTTGATGTTCCAATCTTATCTGAAGAGACGTCACTAAAACAATATCGATCAGCCGATCAGTGCTGTTAGTTCAAAGTGTCTTAATTCTACGCGGTCCAAAGAGAGACATATATATTCATATATATTCTAGAATAATATTCTAATGTATTATTCAATCGTGTGAATATAGCAATTTTACAAATCGTTACTTCAATATCTTCAAGATCAGACAGCACTAAATATAATAGCAATGGAAAAAGCTTTCAATAAAATATGAAAGATCATCAATAAAACATTGCTGATTTTCAGGATATGGCGCGAAATTCAGAACCGAGAGAAAATAAAGACGGAAATGGCGAACGATAATCCAGATAACATTCGCTGATTTACATGCTATCCTATCATCCTGATCCTAGGGATTTGAGCAGGGTGGAGTGTTACATCACGACGTATTTCGATTATACGTCGGATGGTTTCTCGTCTAGTTTCTTTACTCGAGCATGTCTTGCATCGTACGTGCCTTCGATCTTAATCTCAGAATATAATACATTTACAAGCTGGTTGTCAATTATTTGATTATCTATTTCTTTGTCACGAACAGTCACTATGTTTGCCGATCAGTGACACGGTCGGCAAACCGTAGAAATGTTTTTGGAAGAAATGCGTCCAGTGAATGTTGAAAGACGTACAGACGCCTAATGTACACGAGCGCAATGGAATTTCCAATCTTGCTGGAAAGGGAAGAGAGAGAGAGAGAGAGAGAGAAAGAGGAGAGTATCGAAGATACGTGGAATTAACGCGCGCGAATATATCCTGAGCGTTATATTGGAAACCGATATTCATGACTCTCCGTCCTCGTGTCCTTGCCATTCTCCTCCGGTCCTTTCCACCCTCATCCGCTTTCTGCGTTCATTTCGAGTGCGGATACGTATACGTACCTGTACTATTTCCGTATCCGACCGCCGGATACGATTCGCTTATCCCTCGATCGTCGGATGTTCAGCGGAACGTTTTAGGGATCTTAAATGGATTAAACAGTGTTTATAGATTACCGCGATTGATTCGCGGCTGTGAATCAGTGGACGATTAGATGAGGTTTGTTGGCACTCCGTTGGACAAATGCCGGATAATTGGAACTCGTATATGTATAGTTAAAAAAATGGATATATTAAGGATATTGATAATAAAATTTTGTTAATTTTTATTTTCTTTGCAAGGTGGACAAAAATGATTATTTATAAACAAATGTGGCCAAATTGTGAACAATCAAATGCTAAAAATAGAAATAGCCATCTTAAATACGAAATAAAGAATGATGTAGTTATGAAGGTGAAAAATCGTGAGATATTAAGCATCAAAGTGAATATTTCGAGCATGCATTATATTACATGCGTTACATACATCAGTCAGAATACAAAGCGAATCAGATGGTTAATATAGGCGAAACAAGCTAAAAGCCTTAATACAAACGTATCCCGTTAAATGAAACATCCATATCGATCAGTATTCGCTACAGATCTGTCCATCAAATTACGCATCTACGTAACATATGTTCGCGTGTCTGCAGTCTGATGGTTTATTAATCGACTCGTGTTGACTAATGTAATGGCATGCTGCATTACAAACGGAATATGATTCTATATCTTTTTCTTTCTCTATTCTCAATACATAAATTAAGATCAGAAATGAAGAATTTGTAATGGGATGTATTTGTCATTGAAACAAAAATTAGATAGCCGGGTTTGATCGCGAATTATCGTTTGTCGCGTCGATTTCGCGATGTAAGTAAATTTTTTAAGCGATTTTTATTAAATTTATAATCATGGGTCAACTTTGTTCGCCATTAGGAAATGTACCAAGTTATTTTGCTTGCGTACGATATTCGTTTCAGGTACATTTCCGAATTTTTCCCCTTGTGTGCGCTACCGCAGAGTTTTAATACGAGTGGCATGGTATTTTTCGGATACGGCTGACTATGAGCGGCACGTTATAGGGTCATTGGTTCCTTTCCTCATCGATTGCGCGTTTTATTTCCATCCGCTTTTCCAAGCGAGCGTGAAATTCCGTATTTCACGGAAAACGTGACCTGACGGGAATTTCGCGGAGCATCACTGTCCCATCGCTGCGATATCCGAGTCTTTCAACAATAATAATTAAACAAGCCGTTTGTAAAAATAATTCGAATTGATTTCCGCGAATATGTTAATTGATAATAATGTTCGATTATTGATAATGTATTCAGTATTTTTTCTTTTTTTTTTAAATAGAATGGAAATCTCGTTTACACAATTTTATGCACGTGACTTGTAATAATAATTGAAATAAACGCGGTTTTCATTTTCGCAAATCTTTATTCAGCGCCGACTCAATATTAAATTTGCAATCGAATATTAAATTTACAATAAAATTGGTTCGAGTTTTACATATCTCATTTTATATATGAAAAGAAAATCATCTTCCTGCCGTTATATTTCTCTGTGATGAGTAAAATATCGAAGAAAATTCGTGTTTTTCCACGATAAATCTACGAGCGCAATAACTGATTAGAAGATTTCTCGAATAATTCAATCGGGGTCGATAATCGCGTAATTGATTGTTTCCCTTGGCGCTCCGCTGACACGAAACTCGGAATCGATATCTTGAATCGCACGTGCTCTGTCACTTTGTGCCCGCACACGTATACTGTAGAACAATGGCGATGTGTTGTGTTGCCTTTCCTGTCAGCCTCGGCTGGGGCTTCCATTCGCCCTGGACGGCCCACGGGAAATAAAGCACTTCGGCGTGTCGTCGCTGATGGAGACAGAGCAGAACGAAGAGGAACCAGGGGGAGCGGGAACGCGGAGGAGGGGGAACGAAGGACGAAGGACGAAGGACGACGTTGCTGGCAGGTACCGGCAGCGGCGCATCAAAACTAATGAGCACGGTCGTGTTTTATGCTCGTTACGTCGCCGAGAGATTGGCATGACCGTAAATCTCCGAGATAAGTCTTTCACAAATTCTGATCACGGTAAAAGCCTGATTTCCGGCGAAAAATCCAGGTTGGGATGCGCGAGATTTAAGGATAAGGAACTGGGCGCGAGGAGTAGAGCTAATGATAGCATTCGAAAAGACCGTCGTTTTACTTCCTCCTGAACTTGATTTTCGTACACGTATACTAGAAATTATATCTTCCTTCTTGATATATTCCTTAATAATTCCGTAAATATATTTTCTTAATATTTCATACGACAGTGAGAGATGATACTGATAAAATTTGAAACTGGCAGATTGACATCTCTAAAACTTGGCAGTTAAAACAAGATTTTACACAATAAAAGTGTATTTCCTCTCAAACTAGATTCTAGATCTCAAACTATATTTTAATTAATCCAAAAAAGATCAGAAAGCTAAGTTTGCTAATAGCATTATAATTAAAATTAAAATATTGAAAATGAAGAAGATATAGCAGTTAGTTAAAGAATGCCCAACTAATTCAAAGTGAGCAGTCATTCCGACGGTGCCGGAAAGAGATCTTTCTTATTAGAATGCTCTAGGAAAGAGGCTTGATTAAACTACGAAGGAAACCGGGGAGGGAAGAGTGAAACGTGCGTTTTCAAACGAGTTAAATTTTATCTGTGTAATTACGTTAGATCTATCTATAAAAGTTAAATATTGTCTATGTAATGTCTTATATAATATGTAAAACCAATAACCTCTTTTCTCTCTCTCTCTCTCTCTCTCTCTCTCTCTCTCTCTCTCCATCACTCAGCTGATCGGCAAACATTCAAAGAGATGAGATATGGTTTGCTCGTTGGTTTCGAACAGGTAGAAAGGAGGATCGAAGGAGAGGAGGTACATAGAAAGAGATAGAGAGCGTGGCACGAGTGTCGGAATTCATATCACGGGAATATAACCATCTCGAACAACGGGATGAAATCCATTTCCGAGATTGGCGACTATCGATTGAGGCGTTTCGGGGGCTCTGCTCTCGGCACCGCCACCGCATTTTACTCTCTAATTTCGCGATAATTAGCTGAAACGCTCGTTAATATCGGCGACCAGGCTACGCCGGCTGCGGTTTTCGGTTCGAGCGTTAACAAGCTTCCTCTTCCTGCGCCATTCGTTCTCTCCTCTCCGCCGCCCTCGTCGCCACGTCCGCCCATTACTACTCTTCCGCGCGCGCAGACGTCCACTTCCGCCAACGCTCGTGTCCTCCGCTCGATAGCTATTGTGACTTCTCAGGGTGATTTGCATTATTTTGCGAGTATTCAATCCCAAGCGGATATTTTATTTCCAAGAGAATTATATGGGTGGGACGTGCTTTATACGTTTTAATTAATTAATGGCGAGCTCAGTACGTTATCTGAGATCTTGAATTAAGTATAATTGAAAGAATATATTTTTTATTCTTATTTCGAATTCTATTACACGGATCCAATCAATTTATATTAGAATTATTTTTCTTGGTCGATCGAATTTTCATTGGAATTAACATTCCAAAATTTCTATCCGATTCGCAACATTTGTTCCGCGAGAAAGTGTATCCGCGAGGCATGAGAAAGAAATCGGGGTATGAGAATTAATAGAAACGTACAGAAATATTCTACGTGATTAATGCAGCTATTGTATCAAGTGTCCTGCAATGTTCAAGACTAAACGAATGAATGAGTATTAATATACTTAAAGCATTCCTACGCAAAGTCCATTTATCTACTCGATTTATTTCTTTTTTTTTCGACTTCCATTTTCTTACGTCTCTGCGCCACTTTATCTAGCTGGCAAATAATCCTCGCTGCAATAAGATGGAAGGATAAAAAGATCTTGGTCGCGAATCGTAAACTAAACTTTTCTTTCACAAACATTACTTCTTTCGCAAGCGTTCCGTGCTGCGAACTTTGCTCGCGTGAAAAAACATATCGAAATGAGCGAGCTCTGACGGCGAGATTAATTTCGCTGGCGATAGATTATTTTATGGGTGAACATACGCGGACCGTTCCCACCCTAAGCATATTCATATTGAGAGCGAGGACTCGAACATTCCACCCGTTCGTTTATTACTCTCGGAAATACTTCTCGGGTCGCGTAGCTTTTCAATTAAGTCAAGCGGGCGCGGGCATCGCCGCACTAAACCCGCGTGCTCGTTTCAATTAAACCTGTACGCGCTAATAGAGTCCGGTGAATAGTACTTTCGGCTTTCCGCTCGAAAAGTCAAGCCGATTTTTGTTATATCCGCTCTTGTCGGCGATATCTCGCCTCGTTTGCAGAGCTTTTCACCGTTTCGGGGGCGCGCTGCGCGTATTTTGGCATACCCTGCGCCTTTACGCGAAAACTCGACCTCGATTGAAAATTAAAAGGAGCTTTTTTAGAATTATTTTCAATACCGTGAAATACGTTTAGATCCCTTCGTTGGAAGTACCGCAGAGAAAAATCATAGTGCGGCTTAATTTTCTGGAAACTAATTCAATCGTATCACGGAGTGTCTTTGGAACTAGGGAAATATTTTAAATTTTCAAAAATATTTTTAATCAATTACAATTATTAAATTACAAATCTCTTAATATCTCAGTCACGCCAACATTCAACAGAAATTCAAGACAAGTAACAAGTAACAAATTCATGCAAATATATGCTCGGATATGTATATGCTAACGGTGCATTTAATTATTTTTTATTAAAATTATTAGAAATATAAGAAGAATAGTAATATATACGATAAATAATATTTTAAATGTTTCTGCACGTAATTCGTAATATTTGCATAAATTAAAAATGCAAAGGATTTTCCATCTTTATGAGATGCGCGATTTCGTCTTTTTCCTGCATCTCCTCTCTCGACGTTTTGTTAAGATAAGCATATTTGGATTGTGATCTTAGTTTAGCGCGCGTTCCGACGGTGCTTCCACTCTTCAAGCATTAGGTTGATTTGTCATGACAGATAACATCCTGATCCCGGAGCACAGAAAGTGACTCTAGGAAAAAAGTGAGTGACACGACCATTTATTTAATTACTCGAGTTTCTATTACTATTGAACAACGATGGTGCGCATTGTACCGAGCTGTCCGGATCTATCGGATTATTTACCGTTTGGTTAATGGTGTCAATTACAACATGAGAATTCTTTTAATGGACTTCTTTACGTAGTGGATAGAATTAAATAATTTGAAAAGACAAAATAGACGTTAAAGCTATAATTTTAAGACATCCTGTTTTTCTCAGCGAAAGATGTTTCGGTCAATTAATTTTGTGCATTAAGCTATCCGATTGTGAGCCAAATTCAGAACGTAACGAGTAAGACATGAGAATTATTTGCTAATTTTTTGCTTTTTTTTACTTTAATTAAAAAAATTTTTTTTTGCTTTAGTTTTTCAAAAGTTATTAGAGATTTAATATTAACATTAAAAATAAATGCATCGTTCAAGAGTAAAGTGTATTAAAAAAATTGAAAAGAGCAGAATACACATAATATTATTTTATAATTTTTATATATTTTTTAGATTGTCCGAAGAATATTTTATACGTATTATCTATTATAATTATTATACCTTTAAAATATTTAGCTCAAGAAACTTGACCACAAAATAGAGTAGAAATTTTTTGAAAACCGCATACATTTTAGTGATTACCTACATTACGTACTCCGATAAATTTAGATGGTACAGCAGACTGATATATTTTTTGTCCGCTAGTAGGTCAGTTCGTATGTACACATTTGTATCGGTCGCGGAAATGGAGAAAAAGAGAGAGAATGAGAAAAAAGAGAGAGATCAATTGCAGATCTTTTACATTTAGTACTTTTATTCTTGCGATCAATTGACAATTAAAGTCGTGAATTTAAATAAGAAAATAGTACCGTGCAAGGAGAAACTAGTATCAATAGGATCCGAAAGACAAACTGTTCGCGAACCGTTCTCTCTCTGGAGGATAAACCGTTTAAACGAGAATTTAATTTTCCGAAAATTCTCGACGATCCGAGCGCAGCGCGACCGAGACTTATCGGATGACTAAGTCGACGATTAATATTTTCCGCGACAATAACTTCTCGCCGTATCGCGAAAACAATCAAACTCACCTCTCACGAAGAGCAATCATGCGAAATACAAGCGCGAGGGCGATTTAATATCATCTTTTGGTTACATTCATTCGTGACGCAGATATCGAGGTCATTGATACCAGCACCAGTTATTAGTTGTTAATTATTTGCCATGTAATATCGCGAATGGATTGAAGAAATTGATTGGATTGTATGCCTTTATGAATCTGTTGAATTACCAAATACAACATCAATCCGCTTTCTAGTCTATCGTATTCCCATCGGATATATTAGATACTAAATACGTAAACCTATTGACGTTATACGTAAATTACATTCCACAACGTTGATCAATAATTATCAAACGCTTTGTGTTACGACAGAGCGCGTTCAATCCTGCGAATATCTTCGTTAAACATCGAAGGCACTCGAGGAGGCGAAGAGGGTTATTACATTCCCTCCTTGGCGCGAGTGAGACGGTCTCGGTTTGTATTGCTATGACATGCGATGGCCCGTCTTGCTGCAACCTCCGTCAAGCAATCTCAGCGAGATACAGCGACATTATATCGTGATATTAAAACAGCCGGTGACATACTTAGCGCCTCTCGCGTTAATGAAACCGCGGAAGCAGCTTGAATCCGAAAATGTAACTGTAATTATCGTGTGACCGTAATTGCGCTAACGCTTCATCGACGCGTGATGTATCCTTAATTTGCGAAATTAACCGGAAACCCCCGGCGCACGAATCGAATGCCGGTGAATCTGGATCTAACGAGTCCTCAGCGATGCAATTACACATTATAATAATTATAAGTTGGCGTGTAATTAAAATTTATCGGTCGTCCTAAACACGAAATTCTAATCCACTTGAAACACATTACAGCGAGATGAATATACCATTGTAATATACGTAATAACTAATCAACGAGTAAAAATAACTACTAGTTAAAAAAAAGAGTCTTCTAAACTCTTATCAATTGATAATTAATATTATAGCACTTGGAAAAAGTTTGTCAAAATTTATAATATTTCGCGAATGACGAACAATTGTTTCTTAATGTCACGAGTTTTTCTTCGTCTTGCTTAAGGTCTTTCATTGTTATGTTCGGATTTACACGGGCAGCTACGATTTGACAAACGAGCAAAACGCCTGAAGTTTTCTTTTCAATCATGGATTTTCAACTTACTTTCACTTGTAGACACTTGTCGGAATTTATCGATAAATTACACGGAAGTTTTCGCAGCGTTTTAAGTTGGATTACTTTATCGGAGTGTTGGATTGTTTGAGCGATTGCTATTCTTTTGTAACTTAGTATTCTATTGTTTCGCGTGTTTAATAAACTGTGAACAGCAGAGACGCGAAACGTAATTCTATTGACATAAATTATGTATTTATAAAATCTGTATCATATATATCATTAAAATGCCAATATATAATATGTAAAAACAAGACAATTCTTTTGAACTTTTGTTTTCAACATACAGCTCATAATACTTTATATCGAAAATTACAAAGCATTTATCTAAAACGTCTGTCTGTATAATTTTAAAGATAACATGAAACGAAAAAAGCTTATCGGAATGGTTTTGATGAAAAAAGTACATCCTACTCTTAATTTCACCCTTTCTACAAATATGCCAAGTTTCGTGAAATTCGCGAATATTTCGCATCGAGCGAACAATCGACCGGTATCCAAATGGTGAACGTCCACCGATCGTCCCTGCAGGAAGGCTCGCGGCCATCGTCATTACGGCCGTCGCGGTGCTACGAAAAATATCTCCAAGGTCAAGCCATCACAGACAATAGTTCCGGATGTCGGAGGTGCGGGGGACTATATCGTGCAGAGACGAAAGACGTGCGCACTTTCAAGGTTCTCCCTAAAGTTAGCTTACTAAGATCGCCCTTACAATGGTAACAAGACTCGATCCTATTTACATCTGGCTCCCCTCGTCCGTTATCCTATTAACATCTCGAGAAAGTGGATGCTAACCGCGCGCCGAGCCCGCGCGCGGGACCCCCCAGGTTGATGATCCGTGGAGCACCCATCCGTCATCGTCGCGGGACGTCTAAGACCCGCCGTGTATATTTACACTCCGTCGGCGATTCAGAGTCCTCGGGCTCCCTCAAGGCCCGCTGGGCCCCGGCCAGCTCACGTCGGGAGCCGCTCACTACGCTGGGACTTAATAATGTTAAGGCATCGTCGTGCGTCGACGAACACGAGTTCCTCTCTCTCTCTAACGTTCGTTGGCAGTAGCGAAAATGTCGGTCGGGATCCATCACCTTCACCCGCTCGATCCAGGCACTATCAAACCCCATGTCCCCCGAACGCACCATGATATCACTCTTACGAATAACGCGAACGATCGAAAAATGATCGTGGATCCGCTCAAAGTTCGGAAAAACTCGGAAACTTTGAAGGTACGAACTTTGAGTTCTTCGCGAAATTTCAGAAGCTCGGTGATTCGAATAGTGTCATCGTGGAAGCGCAGTCGTTAAGTAATAGGATTATTTTTCCAAGTTTGCGTTCCGCAATCTTGCAGCTGGGATAACGCAAATCTGATGATCCTCGAAGCTCGATGAGACCGTTAAATATCGATTGAAGGCCAAAGAAACGCTTATTTTCATCCTTCCTTCGGTTTTATCGGAGAGACAAGAAATTATCCTTCTATCTTTTTTAGTTCCTTTTTTTTAAATTTCTCTCCCATAATGAGATTTCTTCCCTTTTCTCTGTGACTATAATGAAGAAAAATATTTATTGGTCTTCTTCCACAATTCTTTTAAAAACTTAAAAAGCAACCTCTCTTTCTGATAGTTTTTCCAACTAGAATAAAGAAAAATGTTTATTAATCTTCTTTCAACTTCTTTCCAGAGAAATCCAAAAGAATTCATTATATTTAGCTTCCTTTAAAATTTTGCGTTTAACTTTTTCAAAGAGTGAAGAAATCTTCCATCCTTTTTTTTTCAATTTTTTTTTAAAGATCCGAGAAGTCTCCCTTCCGATTGCTTTCAGAGAAAGCTTTCTTCAGCTTCGTACAGTTAAGGCTTTCGACGATTTCGAAGATTTCGAGCTGTGGCAATCCTTCAAACGCAAAACGTCTTTCTTTATTCAGCTCCGACCGATCTTGCGGCTTCAGAGACGCGTCTTTGGGAGTCGACGAGGAGCGTCGTCAGAACGAGCGCGGCGAACGGTAATGGCGTATTGTGGTGATGCGCGCGATGATGAGGAGCGTGAGGTCGGGGGCCGAGCGGAACAAATTCGCGCTCGACTGTGAACCGCGGCCCCGTGTGTCATACTGGCTCCTCCCGCTTGAAATTGATGTTCTGGGAGGCGCAAAAGTCGCGGGTGAACGGCACGCAATTGAACAGTTTGCACACCTCACACTCGTACACCGGTACGTTGTAGAAGAGGGCGAGCAGCAGGGCGAACAGACCCACGATCAGTATCAGGCAGACCCAGATCAGCAGGATCTTCCGTCTACGGTCGTAATGGCCGAACGAGATAAACGGCATCAGCGCGTAGGCCGCTAGGAAGCCGAAGATAAAGCCGAACAGATGTGCGTAGTTGTCTATCCATGGCAGGATACCCAGCGCCAGCAGCCCTAGCAGGATCAGTATCAGCTTGGACAGCGTGCGGCGTGGATGCTTCAGCATCGGCCAGCAATGCAGCACTTCGACCACCAGCGTGGCAAGCAAAGCGAAATGCGCGCCGGCGGGACCGACCTGGAAATTTAATGGACAATATTGGGCGACAAAGTTGTTGATGCGCACATCTAAAAGCTGCCACGAACGTGTATTAATAGATTGAAAGAATTTTTATGTTTTATATATAATATAAAATATATAATATAATAAAAGAGATAGAGATTTTTATTGAAATATTTCAATATTAAACAGACAGTTGTCTATAAATATTGCATAATTGATAGTTAAACGCAGAAAATAGTAAATATAGATAACAAAATTCTCTTTTAATCTAAACGTTTGTATTATGTGATAAAAACAGATATAAATTGGAAGAAAAGTAATTTCATCATTTTACAAGTCTCATTGTCTAGAATCAACTATGAGTTGTCTTGATAAATTTAAGATATCTTCTGAAAATAGATATAAATTGAAAAAAAAAAGTAATTTCATCATTTTACAAGTCTCATTGTCTAGAATCAATTATTGTCAAGTTGTCTTGATAAATTTAAGATATCTTAAGATATCTTTTGAAATATCTCAAAGATTATATCTTTTTTATACGAATAGCAAAAGAATTTCTTCTCTGAATAATTGTATTCTTTTTTATTATGATTATAATTGTATTATCATTATGAAATATTATTAATAAATAATGTATAAGACTTAAGTACTTACTTCTGCCCTGTAAGGGACAAAGATTGCACTGGCCAAATTCCCAGCAAGACCACCAATAAAGTAGATCAAAGCGATGCGTAACGAGCCAGTCAGTTTTTCCAAATCTCTCATCAGAAAATATTGAATCAGCAACGTAATTATCAAGTGGACGATTCTGAAAAATCAATTGGAATAAACATATAAATGGAACGCTTATTTCTTTGCTATTAATTTCTATTTAGACTAATTGGTTCTATTTTATCAAGTTTAAAAAAAATATAAACAAAAATAAATAAATAGTGCCTTGTTCCTTTTAATTAAATTTCACGGCAAATTGATTTCGTTTATTGTTTATTAATTTATTGAAATAAATAAACCGTTCTAAAAATTCTCTCTTTTTTTTAAATTAACCTGGAAAAATATAAATTAACGAAAGACGTAAATTAAATCAATGTATTTTGCTTCTACGTGACGAATTTAAAAGAATCGATTTTTTTATTTGTCGCGAGCTATTTACCCGGCATGAAGAAAGATGGAGGTGAAAAGCCTGTAGAACTGGTCCGGCCATTCTGGATGTAGAAACGGTATCATTCCGCAGACGTCGTGCAAACACTCCACCTGGGAGCACAGGGATGCCTCCTCGTGAAAATAACCGTGGACGAAATCGCAGTACTCCTTCGTGGTGATCCGGCACATCCCGTGAATCCCGATGCAACACGGATGACCGATCACCTCGCAAACCATGTGCTCCGCCATCTTATCCTTGTAACGGCCGATGGGAAAGTTGGCGTTGCCCCGTTGACCCCCGTTTTTACTGTTAAGAATTTATCGGTATTTTTCTTTTTCTTTTATAACCATTTTAATTCACGTGATTTTCATAATTTTCTCTTCACAAGTTTATCTCCGTGAATGACTCTGTTTTACTCGCATAGGGATACTCTGTCATTTAAACTTTGGAGAATTCGTGAGATAAACTTGGGAGGTAAAACTCACCTGAAACGTTGGCTGAAGGGATTGGTTTTCCGGCAGATTGGCCACTTGGTGATGTCGTCTGGCCACTCGTAAGGTGCGATGCTTGCCGGGGCGTCACAGAACTTCGGGTCCAGTCCGCAAACTGACCCACTGATGCGTCCGCCGGGCCCGCTGTCACCGGGTCCCCATTTCTTCCAGGTCGATATTGTATTCTGCGAGGTTCGACACGATGATTTCAATTTCATTGTCAACGAGAGATGATTTTTGAGACTTTAAAATATCATTGGATATTTTCTAATCTCTTAGAGTGAAACATGCATAAATTAACAATTAATTAAATTAATAACAAAAGTCATATAATGCGCAATTTATTTGCAAAATAAATTATGTAGCAAAAATTAACATCTTAAACTTCTTTCATTAAATTGGGACAAATTAAATTCGGACACTGACAAATAAAAAGTGGAAGCATTTGTGTTTATGAGAAAAGTTTCCATTGAAATAATAAAAAATTGCGATGCTGACAATACGCAATAAATTGAAAACATTGTCTCTCCTTTTTTTTTTCACTAGGTGCTTTTTTCGGGGAACGCTAAAAATTGAAGTAAAAATTACGTAATTTACCATAGCAGTGGATCTTAGTCCCCGGACCTGTTAGGCGCGCATGGAAGAAAATTTTATTATCATAAACATACACGGCCATGAAGAGCCAACGGTATGTCACAAGCGCTACCGCGAAATAAATCGGGGAAACTTACGGAACAGTCTGCTTTGCTGGACTGAACGCAGCCGGAATCGTCGTTCCTGATGCAACAGGCAGTATCCCGTTCTCTTTCCCGCCACACGTCGATCTCCTTCAGGATCTTGATGTCCCGACGCATACACGGCGCGAACTTGGCACCGAGGTGAATCAGATCCGCGGCCCTAGGGCCCAGCCAGAAGTTCGCGGGTTCCTGGTAGTCGACTTGTTGCAACGACAGACTCGTTACGAGAACCTGGGGACAGTTTAATCCACCATTCTGCAGTTGCGATCAACTCCCTAATCACCCTTTTATTTTTCTTCGAACAAAACAACGATTAAGTATTTAAATAAAGCTTGAAATATTTTAAACAAAAGCAAGTTTAAAATGTAAAAGGAAGCAAAATTTTATAAATAAAGACTGTAGCTTAAAGTGACTATTCACTTCTTATTATTCCAAACGAGAATCGAATGAACTCAACATAATTTGCATTGATCCGGAGTATAAACATAAAAAGAAAGTTTCATTTCCTGCCGTAAACATAAAGCGTTTGAATTTATTCTCGGCGAAATTAGTTTTCCAATGAGAGCTCGGCGTAATTCCAAGCAAAGTCTTTAAAAAGTGACTACTGATCGTAAATAAACCGTGGCTGATAATTTCTATTTACTCACCAGTCCCGATCGATGATTGAGATCCATCCCGACAGGACCGAATCCGTAACAGACCAGCGATATTATCAGGATCAATACTTGCACAGTACTGATCCAGTACGTGAAATACGGCCGGTGATCCTCGAAATTGTCCAACTGCTTCTTTATGTCCGGTTTGTGCGCAACACTTTTCCGAAAAGATCGCCTGGAATAACGAGGAAAAGAAATGGAAAAACTTTAAAAACTCTCACCGGACTCTTATTCCCTCTAGTAAGTTTCGTTTGCTATAATTTCGATTTTGTCAATAGATAAAATGCTTTCTCTACAATAACGGAACTCGCGATACACGGCACGTTCCGATAATAAATTTTACTGCGAATATATCCCAACCCAGAAATTATTAGTCTATGTTTGAACTAATTATTTTTGGCTAGGATGATAGTATTAATATTGCGTGAAATAATAGATATATAGGTCTATAGATATATAGATAGATATATAGATGTGAAAATATCTTAATTATATATATAAAGTATGAAAAAGTTATAATTAATTACATTTATATTACATTTTAAGTACATTTAATTTAGCTTAGAGGAAAAGTTGCGTGAAGAGGATTAATTTTAGTAAAGTTCATTTTAAATATTCCCTTTTAGTACGTTTTGTTTGCTATAATCTCAATTTTGTTAATGGACAAAGCTGTCTCTACGATAATAGCATCTGCAATATATGCGACACGTTTCAATAATAAATTTTATCACTAATATATCCTAGTCAGAAACAATGAATTAACGATTCAACTAATCATTTTTGGCTGAGACAATATTAATATAACGTTGTTTGAAATAATATACGTATATATGTAAAAATATTCTAGTGTATAATACATATAAAAGTTATAGTAACATTTAATTTAGCTTAGAGTGGAAGGTGTGTGTCGTGGATTAATTAGTAAAATTCATTTTAAATATTCCGTCTAAAAATATACTTTGTGAAAATTACATAGACTTCAACGCTCCTTCTTTGAAGACCTCACATTATACAGTCAAAGTTAATTGATTGCCAATTAAGACAGTCTACCTCTCACATGAATGTAATTTACTTCAGGCTTCGCAATAAGGAATGAAATATGAATGTACCCGAAGAAGCGACCGACAATGCCCATCCCGTATCGTCGCCGATTGCTGTTGTCGAAGACACGATCGATCGTGCTACGGGAGATCCTCGTGGCTCCGGCTATTTCCCGACGGAGAGTCACCCCTTCCTCCTGCGGCACCCTCGTACCTTCCGCCGGAGGCGCATCGTACTTCGACCTGCTCCAACTTGTTTTTCTGTAATCTCTTTCTCATTGTACATATTTGCGCGTTTGATCAACGGCAAGTCTACTTTTGTTTTTGCTCGAAACAGATTTTCATCATCTAAATTAGAAGTATGTACGTATGTCCTTGCAACGCCCAAATGTCAGTTCTTGAATTGTGAGAATTTAAAAGCAAAAGAATTTGTCCAAATTAAATTTGAACCTTGAAAATGCACAATAAAATCTTGTTTTCCATGTAATTGATTTTTTATTCATCTCCGCAAGACAAAACTTATGGGATACCATTATTTCCGATTTATTGAATTAACCATTAGAAAATATGACATTCGAGTTGCTTTTTGAACCACTAATATAAAATGCTAGTTATGAGTTTTTTAAGCTATAGTTATTTAATTTTAACAATTTTTAATTGAAATTCGACATAATTTTATGGCTCAATATTTTAGGACTGTGAAATTTAATGAGAGCCTAAAAATTAGAAAGAGAAATCTCACCTGGAAATATAGTGGTCCCTCGTGGTAGAACGGGGTCGTCTGACTTGTCCGTCGATCGTCGTTCTGTCATCCTTCTGTTGTGCGAACCTGCAAGAAGAAGGCGTTCAATGTCTGAAGATTAAAAAAAACACACGTACGTACATCTAACGATTCTGATTTTCCTTTAAAAGAAATAGTGAAATTTCAAAATTACAAAATCTTCCGTAATTGTCTGATGAATTCCGGGAGTTCCCTAATTTCGTAAAACTCACCCGACTAACTCTATGGTGGTGATCCCCTCGCGGTCCTGCGTAGACTCGAGAATATCCGTTATCTTGGCGTCGACCTCTTCATCCTTGACCAGTCCGCTGGAGGCCTGATCGATTTGCGTCTGCGACTGTTGCGATGACGGCGGAGCCGGTAGGGGCGGCGGCGGCGGCGGCGGCCTCTCAAAGAAGGCCTCGTCCTCGTCCTGGCCGCTGTCCGGGTCTGTCCTCGACAGATACGCGATCGTGCTCGGCGGGAAACTGCGCGACTCCGGGCGTGATTGCGAGCGCTCGCGAGGACGCTGTCTTGACAACGACTGGGGAACACACGATGACATTTCGATTAAATAAAGACATAATATTCGTACTCTTGAAAATTGAATACCAATTTTTCTTTTCCACGTCGGCGACAATGACCGCGAAAAAGAACGCGCGAATAGAGAACTAAACAGTCTCTAAAGATAAAATGCAAACAACAACGAAGTAAAAAAATATCCGATCGATCGCAAGTGTCCCGAAGAGTTTGAAGAAACAAAATAATCCGATGCCCCGGTTTCATAATTAACAGGTCCGATTACGTAAACGTTGGAGGATTCACCGGGGAGATTCATCGGGGCACGCGAGCTGTCCTACGTTCGGCAAACGTTTGGAGAAGCGAAAGCGTTAGAAATCGACGGGACTCAAAGTTTCGTGGCAATCGCCTAACTGCGCTACATCCGAGTTACGGTCCGGGCACCGCTAATAAACTGTCAGAGCTGTCGAAAGCACACACTCACGCGCGGACCGCCGTCCGACCGGTCGTCCGCTGGCTGGCATCTACCCACTGGGCTACTACCAGTCAGTAGTAAGTGCAAACCAGTCGGCAGCCACCGCGTGTCTGACCATGCACTACTCCCCGTCATCCCTTCGAAACTTCGTAAAACTAGCCGCATTAAACGGCAGTTTAAGTTGGCAACTTCCGCCGATATTGTTTCTTCGACCGTCATGTCCTTCGACTAACGAGATATCTTTGTCAAGCGAATCTACACGTATACAGGGGGCTGTGGAATAAACCGATAAAAAACATTTCATCGGCGGGCAGACTCTTCTAAAAATTTGGAACCGACCAACCTCTTGATATATATAAAAAAAATAATGATTTATCGTAATTTATTATATTTTAATATTATATGAACATAGTATGTACAACATTCTAGAAATGGAAATTTTAGAAACGTCCCGAAACATTCAGAGAAACTGGACGACGTGACGGAATATTTTTGGCCGTGGAATCCTTTCCCGCGAACATTTTTTTAATCGACCGTTATCGAAGCGATAATGGAAGATCGAGGACTTCCAATTTTCCAAAACGACCCGAGGCATTTTTCAAAATACTCCGTTCAATTGCGAGGACGACGATTAACGACCGAGAACTGTGCTGCGACAGTATAAAATCCGATCGGCAGGGTTCGATACGAAGCAATAAACAGGGTGAATGTTAATTCCCGCAAGCCGTGCACGAAATTAAATTCCGTCGGATTTCACAGAGGCGTAGTCCCGCTTTCGGAATTTTTCCACTTTAACGGGCCCGCCATTATATCAAGAGAAAACATATACATATATATATATATATATCTATATATATCTCTATATATATGGCGTTCACATTTTTCGCCATATCAAATATCTCAATTTGCGACGTAAATTCATTGACAAATAAAAATAGAAGATATCGGTACCGGCATTCGATTAGATTGAAGACAGCAACGCATACCTTCGTTTTATAGCATTCTTCATTCGTTCATTGTAGAAAGGATAAAATTCATCAGGCTTCAATAATTAAAACTCGATTCTGTTTCTCTGTTTTTCACTTCCTAAAGTCAACACGATATTATAATGGAGCTAATTACAGGAAATTGAAGTAACCTTTTTATGTAATTAAATTAAATCCCGAATAAAGTGACTACAAAGTTGTCCGTTGGAAGTCGTTGAAAAGAAGACGAAGAAATTACCTTTGAAAAGATTCGATTTGACGATAACGATCGACAATAATTCGAGACCTGATTAATTCGTACCGACGTCATTATTAGATTACATTATTGGCTCGCCATTAATATCGATCAAGCGATGATGGCAAACGCGTAATGAGCATTCACTGGAAAATCCATCATTTTGCGAGCATATAATTAAACGCAGATCTGCATAATCCGGCATTAACGACGACGGCGGATGCGACCGCGCAGTTGCAACTTCGAAATGGTTGCAGTTAGTACATATATCGACCCCCTCTCCCCCCTCCCCCGGCGTTTCTACCAGGCCTACAGAGATGCTGAAATTTACTGAAAGGACATCGAGCTTATATATTTCTCGTATATACTCGATATTTTCCTTAAAGGTATTACTTTAAGAAAGAAGACAAAATCCAAAAATTCTTAAAAATCAAAAACTTTGCAGATTAAAATACATATAAATCTAATTGTAGCAATTATCTGTTTTTCTTTTCTTTTTAATGTTATTTTTTTAATCATTATTTTCTTAATCAATGTATAATATCAAACAGTCGCGCACGGAAGGATAAATATTTACGCGTTAGGAAAATTATCTCATGTGTTAATTTTACAGTACGCTATTTTATATTACATTATACATATTGTACAATACGGAGTTAAATCAAATAAATTTTAACGTCATCTTTTATTTACAACAAATATTCATTATCGTACTTCACGAAAATATATTAATATATTTTTAGATATTAAAGATTAATTTTACATTTTATAAAAAATATAATCTCCAATTCAAACACACGTTTATATGATAAATGGCTCACGAAATATTTTACATTTGGTTATTATCAAACAACAAAAGTTTCCTGGATTAAGAGAATAATGAGAGAAGAATTAAAATTCTTTTTTAATCTCTGCTCATATTATTGTGAATCGTAAACTTTTATATCTTAATATTTTTTCGATATCTCTTAATAATTACTAATAATTGTTTACATATTATAATCTCTAATAATTTTTTGCGATATTGATAGAAATGGAAAGTTAGAGTTTCTTCGAAGAGATGCTTTCATTCTTAGAAGAAGAGTTTATTTAGCCAGGCCAGAAAATTACCGTGTTAAATTCGCGTATACTTCATTTCTGCAAAGTTGCAGATTTTTAAGAATTATTCGGATTGCCGAACCTCTTTTTCGTAAGTAAAAAGAAAGTTTGTGCACAAATCGCAACGACTAAACCGTCACAATCAAGGCTAAGGTAAATCACTCTAGGGACTCTTCTCTGCGGAAGGCAGTAAGATTTCCTTATTTACCTCTCGCGTGAATGCGGCACAATGCGCGCAATTCGCCATTTCCGTGAAATTAAAAAGAAGATGGAATACAAGAGGGGAGGAGGACGAGGGAGAGAAGGGCATGCGTCGCGTCTGTCGCGCGTAACGAAGTGTTTTAAATCTTAGGCCGGCGTAACGAAGGGAGTAGATTACCCTCGTAACTCGCTTTACTCGCCCTTTATGCGTCCCGCTGAAGGGATGTAATTAATGGCGGCGCGGTGCACGCGTTACACGCGAGATTTTATTAAAATTTACATCGTCCGGCTCGGGTGCGCGCAGAACGCCGCGTAATAAGGAGACAGCGGCATCATTTATTAGGGGGAGATCTAATAAACCCCATTATTAAGTAAGATCGGCGTTATTTTAATCAGAGCGCGCGTTCGCATCCTCCGCGGCTGCGTTCTTCAGCCGCGTTAATTCGCACGATTGCCACGCACACAAAATGGGACGCTGCTATTTGCATTACAAGCTTCCCCGTCGACGATTACAATATTTCTGGCGGAATATCAGGACGGAGTAAGGAAGCTAACGCGAGCAAGGAACTCGATAAAAATATTTTCTCCGATTCTTTAATCCTAAAAATTACTGTTATTATTACGGAGGGGAAAAATGAGAATAATGGGGTAATTAATGAAAAAAATATGTGCGTAAAAAATCAGGCAACCTGCTTCAAAGTATCGTGTGTGCGCGCGCGCGATGAAAATGTGTATTTCCCAGCTTTTGTTCCAGATTCAACACTATATGTTATAGTTGCCATTAAAAAGAGGTTTGCGAAACGGTTTAAGCAACGCGGGCTGTATTTCCGCTTAATAAATTTCGTTATTGCCCGGCGTACAATCGGCGAGAATCGCGGGAATTGTGATTTGATCGCGCGGAACGGATCGTGGCAAAATTAATTCGTATCGTTTTTCGGACCTCATTTTCGCCGCTTTGTGCTCGGTTCTCGCGTAATAATTCCACTGGTGTCGAGAAAAATCGTACGCCGGACAATGCGGAATTATCGGCGGAAATCGCCCGATTCGTTCCGCTCGTTTAAAACGCCCAGTACGCAACATAATCCAAGTAACAACGGAAAACGTATTAACAGTTCACAATGACATTTCGTATATTAATCGAGTGAAAAAACAGTTCGAAAGCAAGATAATGTGTGCCTGAAATTTAAAATTTTTAAACTAATTCGCGCTTTAATTGTGTAAACTGTATTACTGTCTCGTTGGATTCTAAATGGGATTTAAAAAAGTCGGCGCACAAAGTGATTTTGAAAATAAAAAAAAAAAACCGTACGCGAACTGTATTTTGTTACGACAAATATTCAAACGCCTATATTTAATTTACAATAAAATAATCCGCGCAAAAATGTTTGTTATTTCTAAATAATCGCAAAACCTCTTTTGGCAAGTATTTAATAACATATTAATTAACTTAAGGGGATGCTGGCGTTTCGCTCGAACTTGATCGAGGTCGATAATGTAGGCGGAATTCTAAGCTATAATATTAT